>JAJOZX010013184.1:0-100672 GCA_023014485.1 Bathynomus jamesi
ATCTGAACATCTTTGCAGTTCATTCGTAACTAAATTGTTTAGGAGTGCGACAGTGCTTATATGTCGTCAAGACTTTCCATGAATGCCAACAATCTATTCTTAATGAACTCTGAGCCACGTGTTACAGTTGCCTTTCCGAAATTGTGCACCACAATATCTTGAGTTATTGACTCTCTCCTGTGTGTCCTTCGTGATCTTAACTTTGTGGGGGCTCAATTTCGGAGAGCCAATTGCAACACGTAGCTTAGCTGTCGTTAAGAAGAGATTGTTGGTATTCATGGAAAGCCTTCAACCAACATAGGTATTGTCGTACTCTTAAACCGATTAATTCCTATATCAAGGTCCGAAGTTCTGAAGATGTTCAGATGATTGAAATGAAGTAAGAAATACGATCGATCCGCGACCCAATTTATTTGAAAAAAAAAAAATGTTCATTGATCTTTGACAGCAAGTGAATGGTTGAAAGATTCTGAAACAAGTCACCTTGTTTTGCTTGGAACCCCCCCCCCCCCACACACACCACCACCACCACCACCAGATTTGAATCTCATCAAAATCTATAAGGCAGTGGTCGGCAACTTTTCTCTAATAGCGGACCGGATTTAACACGATTTGAACATATGACAGGCTGGAGTGTATAACTTAATGAGGTGCTGATCTCTCAGGTGAAGAGGGTTGTATGAAATAAAACATTTTTTTTTATTATGAACAAATCCAAAAAACGTGTGACGCATTTATAGACCTTTTTGTTTTATGTACACATGAGGGTAAGTGATCATTACGGTTACTTTGTTCACATGTATGTTAACGCCAACATTTCATATTAGTTACAGCTACCAATATAGCCCAATGCAAATGATCATCAGTCAGTCCTGGGCCGCATACAATGTCTTCGCGGGCCGTATGTTGCCGACTTCTATTATAGGAAAATTGTGTGCCCAGAATTGAAGACTAGAAATAACTGAGCGTATCGCCATGCTCAGGAAACACGAGTTTGGTTTGCCGACCACAATTTCGCATTCAGTTAGTCTATTCATTTCCACGAACATTAGGAGAAGAGATTATTGCTCATGGAGCATTCACTAATTTTAGAAAACCGATAACCATTTTGTATTGCGATGTTAGTAGTAAATAGTTAGATATTTCCACTAGATAATAAAGAAGCAATTAATTTACTAAAACTGCTCGGACTGTATTTTATTTTTCCCCTATACATAGCGTAGTTGAGACTGTTTTGTACGTTATCATGTCGTGAATTTGCTGCAAAATAAAATAAAATAACTCGTAAAATCACAATGAAGGACATTCCTTTTGCTTTACTTCAAATAAATAGCACTCTTTTACAACTGTTCAATAAAATTTGTTGTATTCTGAAAACTCAGTCTTTGAAGATGGAATGCAATGTTGTCAATTTTAAAATGAAAACCATAATTTCCAATATAATATGCAATACGTGAAATTAAAGCTTTGTAAACCATTCAAATAAAAATTAAACCTATTGATATAATTTGGAAACCAACAATTAATTGTTATATATTTAATGAAATATTTTAACCTAGTGTTAAAAGATGGAACTGTAACAGTTATGCTAACAAACCAAAACCGTTTTCTTAACCCTTTACCGCTCAGAGGTCTTTACTGAGACTGAATAAAATCATCTGGCGTTAGCCAGAACAAAATAAGGAAAGTAATACTTGGCAATAGAGAGTTAAATTATTTATACCTCTTTCGCAGCAAAGAATTTAAGTAAACTGGCTACGTCATGGCCACTGTCGTAACACCGCTTCCCGTCGATCAGCGAAGTTAAGCAAATGATGATCAGGGGGCCGTCCTCTGGGTTCATATGCTGTAGCGACCCGTAGTTCGGATCCCACGTAAAGCTTATAACCCTCTGTCATATGACCGTAGATGTTGCGAAGATTAACCCCATTAAAAACTCGCTCCAAAACTTTTTGTAAATCTTTCAGTTTATCTAATAAACGTTAAGGAAAGCGAAAGACTTTTTTCATGATTGTACATCATCTCATAAATTGTTCAGAACAACCATTACATAAAAATTTTGTTCCTATTTTCTCATGAATATTTAACACACTAAAACAATTCCTTTACTGCTCATTACACTGGGGAACAAATTTCAACTTTTTGTCTAGTGAATTAGATTTGACAGTTAGTTCTAGGTAATTTGGATGCGCTGAGCACGAATTTTTACTCGGTTTTGCTCTATCAGGTCCTGATTTTGCTCAACACCCCTCCTCTCGTCGTATTCATAAAAAGGTTTTTTTCTCAATACTCGCTAAGTCTTTTTGCAGTTACACATTATGCAACTAGGTTTTTATCTAGGTATTTGTACCTATTGTTATGGTATTGTTGTATTATGTATATTTTTATATGTAACACCCTAAAAATATTTTTAATTTTGTAATTTTTAACCCATTTTAATATTAGTAAATTAAGCTAAAAATATCATAGAATTCTAAAATTTTCTCGAGCGTTCCTGTTCTCTGTAGAGTATTCTAGAGGGACAACTAAAATATATAAAAGCGACTCGTTTCCAGAGTTAATCAGTCAATTCAATCAGTCAGTCAGTCAGTCAGTTGAGTTAGTTAATTAAGTTTGGGCATTAACATTAATTTTGAATTGGCATATGATTTAGTGAGTAATTTTGTCATCGTGATTTAATATAGTTGATTTAATTAGACGTAATTTATATTGTACCTACTCATCCGTGTTTCTAGTTTAATTTCATAGATTGTAAGTACCTATTTCATAATAAGTACCTATTTAAACTAATTTTTGTGTTTATATTTCAGATTTTCTTAAATTTATATGAATTAAGGGCTTTAAATACCTTTACAAATTGGCAGAACAATCAAGCAATATGTCATCAAGCACTAGAAAGTTCAAATGCAAAAACAACCCTGATTCCTTCTGTTATATATGTGGAAATTTTACACTTCCACATCAACGAGCAAATATAACTGACTTCGTAAAAAGAGCTTACTTAGCTTATTTTGGCATAAAACTGGGGGACCAAGATAAATCGTGGGCTCCACATAAAGCCTGCACTATATGCATTGAAAGACTGCGACATTGGACGAAGGGTTCGGATTCAAAAATACCTTTTGGAGTTCCGATGGTAAGTTATGATTTCATAAAACTACGTAATTTAATCACTAGTATACTGTAACTTACCTAAATGTAATTGTAACTTAGGTACATAAACAAAATTTACAGAAAATGTTTATAAGAATCTCAAATATTGCATAAGGTTGAAACACATAGAAATGTTAAATGTTTGGGTGATAACTTTTGATAAAATTCATAAAAACAAATCTCTCGTCGCTTTTGTTAACGCTTTACAATTTTTTTTCCATATCAGGTGTGGCGAGAGCCTACTAACCACGAGACCGATTGCTACCTTTGATTTGTCAAGACTTCGGGCTTCACTAAGAAAAATAAACATTGTATCGAGTACCCAAATTTCGACACCGCGATACGACCTGTGCTACATTCAAATGAGATCCCCATTCCAAAATTTAAGGGTCTGCCAACTCAAGAATTAGTTGAAGATGTTCCTGAAAATATTGTTATGCACTTTGAGGAGTCAGACACCGATTTTGACCCCAGCGTATTTGAAAGTCAAAACGATCCGCAAAAGTTTAACCAGGCCGAGTTGAATGATCTTGTAAGGGATCTAAATTTGCCAAAAAAGGCTGCGGAAATTTTAGCTTCAAGACTTAGAGAAAAACTTGCTTACTTCAAACACACACATTTCATTTTACAGAAAAAGAGAAGAAGAACTTGTTAAATATTTTAGAACAGAGGATAGTTTAGTATATTGCTGCGACATAGTTGGTTTGTTAAAGAAGATTGGGGTTGAGTCTTACGATGCAAATGATTGGCGCTTGTTTTTAGACAGTTCGAAAAGAAGTCTTAAGTGTGTGTTGTTGCATAATGGCAATCTATACGGCTCGATACCGATTGGGCACTCAACAAAATTAAAAGAAAAGTATGAACATATAGAAAAGGTTTTAAATCTTATCAAATATAGGGAGCACGAGTGGATCATATGTGTGACTTAAAAATGGTTAATTTTCTGCTAGGACAACAAGGAGGGTATACTAAATATCCCTGCTTCCTTTGCTTATGGGACAGCAGAGCCAAGGAAGAACATTATTTCAAACAAATCTGGCCAGCACGAACATCACTTACTGTCGGAGAAAAAAACGTAATTAATCCACCTTTAGTGAGCAGAGATAAAATCATATTTCCTCCTCTGCATATAAAACTAGGCCTCATTAAACAATATGTAAAAGCTTTAGATACGAACGGCGAGTGTTTCAAATACATAACTTCAAAATTTCCAAGTTTAAGTTATGAAAAAATCAAGGCGGGAATTTTCGACGGTCCACAAATAAGAACAATGATTAAAGACAGCAATTTTCCTAATGTCATGAATGAACGCGAAAAAATGGCTGGTTCTCATTCGTGGACTTGATAGAAAACTTTTTAGGCAATTATAGGGCAGATAACTACGAAGAAATCGTAAAAAAACTTTTAAGGGACTACAAAGAGTTAGGTTGCAATATGAGCATAAAAATGCATTTTTGAATAGCATCTTGACCAATTTCCAAGTAATTTAGGTGATGTAAGTGACGAACAAGGGGAGAGATTCCACCAAGATATAAAAATTATGGAGGAACGGTACCAAGGCCGCTGGGATTCCCACATGATGGCTGATTACTGCTGTGCTTGAAAAGAGACCTGCCATCAACAAGCAAATACGCTAGAAAGTCTTACAAAAGAAAATTTTTGCCACAGTGAAAGCTTCATATCTGTTTGTTTTTTTATTTTGTCATTTCTATCGTTATAATGTAATTTTACTGTAGTTTGAACTGCTTGTATTCATGAAACTTGAAAAAAAAATTTAACACATGACTTAATTTTTTAGTCCTAATTTGAAAAATCTGGAAAATGGCACATAGGCTGTCGACAAGAATCAGGACCTGATAGAGCCAAACCGAGTTGAAATTCGTATTCAGCGCACCCATATTACCTAGAATCAAGTGTCAGATATCATTCAATAAAATACGTGTTGCCCAGTGATTATCAGTAAAAATTTTACATTTTTACTTAAAAAGACTTAATATCCGTCTCTGAAACGAAATGGTACACTTTACAAAAAGTTTGTTTACATCATAAATACATGCAAAGTTTTTTAAAGGTAATGGTTGAATTTAAGCGGATGTATACCATAACTCAGTTTCTTTACGCAAAACTTGTATACGGTAGTGTGTGTGTGTGGTGTGTGTGTGTGTGTGTGTGTGTATAATATATATATATATATTATATTATATATATATGTGATATATATGTGTATATATATGTGTATATATATGTGTATATATATGTATATATATTTTTTTTTTTAACTGCCATTGAATTTGGTGTCTGAAATGTTTAAGGTTTTTCCTCAAACTTGGAATGAGGTTCAACCTAAATAAAAGCATATTTGAAGTTGAAATTTTTCTAAACGCTGACTCTGCGACATCGTTCGTGAACATTCATCAGAGAATGGAAGAGAATGTACATAACATTTGGGAATAAAATGTAAGCTCCAATATTTTTTTTTTTTTTTTTTTTTTTTCCTCTGATGTAATATATATATTTATTACAGCAATATGATTCTTATTGCGCAATACAATGTTATAATGTTTCAGACCAACAAACCCCTAGGATCCACTCATGACTGGTCTACCTAACTGTGTTCGTAATTGTGTATTGTGCATGTCCTCCGTGGTGGCGGAGAGGACCTACAATTTTACCTGGGTTCCGAACCACAAAGCCTTAATTTTACTACCTTAACCTATACCCAATCTATCAATATATGCATCTAATCGATTTTTAAACATGTTTATTAGACGTGCTACTAATTACTACTTCCGGCAAACTATTCCAGTTATTTACTATTCTATGCGTAACAAAAATTTTGCCAACTGCTGTCTCGAACCTTCTACTTGTCAACTTACACCCGTTATTTCTAGTCCTATTATACGGAGATATTTCGAAAAAGCTATCTCTGTCTACGTTATCGAACCCATTCATAATTTTAAAAACCTGGATTAGATCACCCCTTAGCCTCATAGTCTCGAGTGTAGTCAATTTTAACTCCTTAAGCCTATCCTCGTATGACTTTGACCTAAGCGACGGAATCATCTTAGTTGCTCGTCTTTGAACCCTTTCGATTTTGTCCACAGTATATCTTTGTGCATATGCGGATTCCAAAATTGGATCGCGTACTCCAAATGGCGTCGAACTAATGATTTATAAAGAGGAATAATAATATCGCGCCATTTGTACTCAAAATTCCGAGCTATAAAACCTTATACTTTGTTCGTTTTATTGACCGCTGCTAAACTTTTTCACCACTTTTTCACCACTTTTCACACTTTTTCACCACTTTTTCACCACTTTTTCACCACTTTTTCACCACTTTTTCACCACTTTTTCACCACTTTTTCACCACTTTTTCACCACTTTTTCACCACTTTTTCACCACTTTTTCACCACTTTTTCACCACTTTTTCACCACTTTTTCACCACTTTTTCACCACTTTTTCACCACTTTTTCACCACCAGTGACTATAACTCCTAAATCTTTTTCCTGTTCTACGCTTACCAACTTCTCCCCTGACATACTATACGCAAAATTACCGTTACGCGAACTTCTATGTAAAATTTTGCACTTATCGACGTTAAATCTCAATTGCCATGTGACTGACCAATCAACGATTTTATTCAGATCTTCCTGGATTTTACCTCTATCTTCGTCATTAATCGCCCCTACCACCCAACTTCGTGTCATCCGCAAACTTCGAAACCGTGCTGACTAGGCCGACATCTAAATCGTTAATATATGTAAGAAAAAGCAAGGGGCCCAATACAGAACCCTGAGGAACGCCGCTCGCTACATTAGCCCAAGACGACTCCGCTCCATCAACGACCACCCTCTGTTTCCTACCTCGCAACCACTCTTCTATCCAATTTATTACTACACTCCTGATTCCATGAAGCTTTAATTTTTCAATGAGTCTTTTGTGCGGTATGGTGTCAAACGCTTTTTGAAAATCTAAATACATTGCATCTACCGCCCAATGACTATTGTAAACTTCAACCACGCTTTGAAAAAATTCTAAAAGATTAGTTAAGCAAGATTTGTTTCGCCTAAAACTGTGCTGCGTATTTCTAAGTTATGCAATTCTAAGTGTTCGACTATACTATCCATAATTATCGATTCCAGTAGCTTACCTACAACAGACGTTAAACTGATTGGCCTATAATTTCCCGCCGCACTTTTATCGACTTTATTAAAGATAGGTGTTAGATTTGCTAACTTGAAATTATCTGGTACGCACCCCTCAGAAATAGACTCATTAAAAATCTTTGTTAGCGGCAACACAATGCTTTCTTTTAATTCTTTGTTGTATGGGATATATGGAATCCAGACCCGGTGATTTACGCATTTTCATTTTGTCAATATAGCGCATTACCTCCCTGTCACTAACCACAATATTATCCAAAGTATTACTATTATCAAAAGGTATTATGTCTGTGACCGTAGGGATATTCGTTACATCTTCTATTGTAAAAACTGACTTAAAAAATTCGTTTAGCAGGGTAGCCATTTGCTTGTTTTTCAGAAACTAGCACTGTCAAAATGTTTCAACGGCCCCAAGACACACTACTGGATTCATATTGTTGACGTATTGAAAGAATCGCTTGGGGTTTTCTTTACCGTCACGAGCTATGGAGATTTCAAAATCGTGCTTGGACTTTTTTTATTACACTTTTCACTTCACGCCTTAGAGATATGTTATTGTTTCGTAACCACAAATTGCCTTTATCGCACTTATGTAGCCTATAAGCCCTATCTCTACTCTTTATAATATCTCCTACTCTAAAAGTAAACCACAAGGGGTTATTTACTTTCGCACACTTAATCTTGTACGGTATACATTCCTCATTTATAGTCCTAAATACTGTTTTAAACAATTCCCACCTTATTTTTGCGTTGGAGATCCCCAATCACGTTTTCCCAATTGACGTGTGACAATTCATTTCAAAATTTACAAAAGTCTGCGTGCTGGAAGTTAGGAATTTTAGTCGAGTTAGCTGGTTTCGAGTGACTTACTGAGAAGACAAACTCTACCATATTGTGATCGCTATTGCTTAACGGTTCTATTACTTGAAGATCCGTGATTAGCCTATCATCCGTAGTTATTACTAAATCTACAGTAAAATACGGTCCAACCTCGTAGGTTCCCCAACCTTTTGAATAAGAAAGCTATCCTCGAGAAAAATAACTAAACGATTACCTTCCGCGTCTCCCTACATTGTATCGTAATTCACTTTGGTGCAATTAAAGTCACCCATAACTAAAGTCTGCTTACTACCTATTATTCTCTTTAGTTCACGATATAATGCTTCCTCCGTATCAGCTGTTTGATTAGGGGGCCTATATATAACGGCTACAAGAAGTTTGAAATCGTTCAATTTAAGTTCTGCTATAGTCGAATCTATCGGTTCTGGAATTGTATGCTTTACTTCTATAACATTCGTAATATTATCTTTGATATACGACATAACACCACCGCCTCGCCTACCTATTCTGTTTTTAATAGAATAGGTCTATAACCTCTAATTTGATACTCCTCTACAAAGTCACGTGTTCCAGTGCTAAGCCACGATTCATTTATCCCAATTAAATCAGTCTTTACAAGCAATTAAAGAAAAACATTCGTTTATTTTATTTCGTAGGCTACGAGCATTTAAGGATCGAACCTTCAAATTGTTTGTAATTGCGATACCTTCGCGAGCGCAAGGAAATTTGAGGAAATTACGCCGGGACCGTTCGAGTTACGGCATCCTGAAAAGAAGACAGTATTATGAAAGTCTTCCTAAACGCGCAGCTCCAACGTCATTTAGATGAAGTCCATCTCCGAGGAACAAGTCCCTCCTGCCGTAGAAACTGTTCCAAAAATTCGCAAAATGCACTCCTTCCTGTTGGAAAAGAGACTTTAGGTTATTGTTGATATAGGTCGCCTTGCTGTAGAAATCGCTACGTTGGATAATTCGAGGAAGTATACCTGTTAAAACAATCTTACTAGAGCGACTAAAGGAAAACACTAATAAGTCTCTGTACCTAGCCAGCAGCTCTTCCGATCTAAAATTTAAAACATTATTAGTACCGACATGAATAACATACGTTGTGTCCTAAGAGGTTCCGTCTGTAAAATGGTCAACACTGTTAGTTATATCCTCCACCCTGGCACCAGGGTAGCAGTAACGGCGCCTACGACGATGGTTTCTCCCCCAAAATTCCTCGAACAATGGAATCACCAACGAGTCGTATTTCCGGTTCTTCAGCATTTTCGAAACCTAAAACAGAAAACTTATTGTCTGATATTACTGGTAGACACGTCTTAGGTTTTCTCAATGGGGCTCCATTACGCACTTGAACAAAGGGTTGAGAACTAGGGGAAGAGAGAGGGCTGTTAGTACTATTTATATTAGTAGAAACTGAGGCAGGAGGGCTCGTAACTGAAGCCTCAAGGGATTCTAATTTTGCCGTCAGGAGCATCACGCTTTCTTCAAGCCTCACTCCAGCCTCCCTCTCACGTTGTAACTCGTTCCTCAGCACTTCCCTGTTGGAGCACCACCTGCAAACTAACTGATCATTATTATTAGCCAAAGTAAAAGCGTAAGCGGCAAATTTCCCTTCACAGCGACTGCAAGTACTTGACGGGGGTGCCATGCTAAAAAAAAAAAAAAAAAAAAAAAAAAACGAGTTTGGAAATTAATAAATTACAACGTAGGTCTACCGCGTGCTTGTTGTGACGTCACCTGCGCAAGCCCGCAAAAATGTTCTTGAAACGCAGAAACCGGTTCCTGTAACACAAATTTATACAAAATGAATATATACTTAATTGAGCTACCGACGAAGGATCTGCAAAAGAGAAAGTATTAATAAAACTTAGCTGTCCGCTTTTCGGCCGACTTTTTTCTTTCATTTTTTCCTTTCTTCCACAGAGGGTGACCACACCCTACTTGATAATCCCTTAGCAAGAAAAAAAATCAACCTTATTAAACCTCGTTTTCTAATAGATTCGAAAAACAAACAAACAAGACAAGACGCGTGGACTAGCCTGGGTTTAATCAAATAATATAGTATATATATATATATATATATTAGGGTGTCTCTTATTTTCGAAGTGTTGATTTTTTTAGGTTGCGCCCCCTCAACCAGTTCCATTGGTTGAAAAAACATCACATATAAAATTTGTTTTGGATTGAACAATATTTAGAGGTCGCCCCCGCTTATTAAAGTTCATAAAATATAGCTATTATTTATGCAATTAATATTTGAAATTACTAGCAGTTGTCAAGTATACTAAACATATGTTTTTAATTAATTAATCATTATATTTATGATGAATTCAATTAAATGAATATATTAGAGATAATTGTCAAGTTTGTAGCTGAAAATATTGCTTGATAAGACAAGATCAACCTGTTTAAACATGTTTCATCAAGAATGCTCCAGATTATGTTGCAATTGTTTATTTGTCATCATTCAGTGTTCTGCTGTCATAAGTAAAAGGTGAGGACTGGGAGTTCCTTCAACTGCAAAGACAAAAAGGCCGTCCTGGCTCAATCGGTGGTGTGGACACTGTACATCTTCACCGCACAAAAAATGCAGTCAAACGGTTGGAAGCTGAGGCAGAGAGAAAAAGAAAGTCAGAATCTTTGATGGAGGCGTCTACTAGTCAAGTTGTACTGGCTTCTTCCACATCTTCCAGCAACACTGATGAAAGTGAGAATGAGGAGGAGGAGCCCAAAGGAGCTTGTGCTTTACCAAAATCTAAGAAAAAACGAGGCATGAAAAACATCATGACTATTCAGATGTCTGCTGCCCTAGATCCTACACAAATTTCGTCTAGAAAGGCAACATTTATCCTCGCAGAGGCAGCTAAAAGCTTTGGTTTGGACGCTTCAGATTACAACATAAACCAACATTCTATCCATCGCCTTCGAAATAAGAACCGAGCTCGTCATGCTAAAGAACTTAAGGAGCATTTCCATGGAGAATGTTCTATGACAGTCCACTGGGATGGCAAGATGATGGAGGACCTCACCTCGCACAAGCACATTGATCGTCTCCCAGTACTTGTGTCAGGACCTGGTGTTGAACAGCTGCTTGGTGTCCCCAAAATCCCAAACTCAACTGGAGAAGCACAAGCTGAAGCCGTCTTTAACTGCCTGAATGAATGGGGAATTACAGAGAGAGTAAAAGCAATTTGTTTCGATACAACAGCTTCAAACACGGGTCAATATAGTGGAGCCTGTGCTTTCATCGAAGCAAAATTGGGACATGATGTTTTGTACTTGCCTTGTAGACACCATGTTTTAGATTTATTGTTGGGAGCTGCATTTGAAGCAACATTGGGATCTACATCAACTGGTCCAGAGATATTGATCTTTAAGCGTTTTCGTGACAATTGGACTTCTGTTGATCAAAGCCAGTTCCAAACAGGTGAGACAGACACGATTACTAAAGAAGCAATTATCCAGTCTAAAACTGAACTAATTCAGTTTGCTAGATCCCAGGCACCTATGCTACGGGATGACTATCAAGAACTTTTGGATCTGTCCATCATCTTTCTTGGAGGTGTCCCCAATAAAGGCATCAAGTTTCGTGCACCAGGTGCCATGCATCGAGCTCGCTGGATGTCCAAAGCGCTCTATTCTATCAAGATGTGGCTTTTTCGAAACCAGTTCAAGATGACTAAGACTGAAGAACGAGGAATTCGAGATCTTTCCCTTTTTTCTGTTCTCATCTATATGAAGGCTTGGACAACATCCTCACTCCCTATTGAAACCCCATTTAATGACTGGCTCCTTATGAGGTCATTGATTAATTATCCTAACAAAAAGATTTCTGATGCAACTAAAAAAAAGCTCTCTAACCACTTATGGTACCTGTCTGAAGAAGCAGTTGGTCTTGCTTTCTTTGATGAGCGAATTACTACAGATGTAAAGAAACGCATGGTAAAGGCATTAGAAGATGAGTCCACTGATAGACCACCCAAGCGTCCTCGGATTCCTGAATCGACCTTCTGCTCTGGTGAAGGACTACACCAACTTGTTACAAGAAATACTAGAGAATTCTTTACTAAGCTGAATTTGCCAGAAGGATTTCTGAACAAGACACCCAACACTTGGACATCCAACTGTGAATATTTAAGGGCCAGAGCTATTGTTGCAGCTCTATCTGTTGTAAATGACCGGGCAGAACGTGCAGTAGCTTTAGTTCAAGAGCTGAATAAGAAATTGACAGTGGGGGAAGAGCAGCTCCAGTTCCTGCTCCAAATTGTTGCAAAACACCGCCAGAGTCACCCAGTTCCATCAAAAACTGTTCTTCTAAAAAAATAACCATCAATGAGGTCGCACCTTAAAATACACCATATTGTATAATCATTGTATATTAAATAAATGTTGTATAAGGAAATAATGCTAATTAAAGTAATTAAAGTATGTAAATAGCACTGGCATTTTGAATTTATCTCTATATAATAAACTAATGGTTTTTTTGTAGCAATGCTTCATTGCTGATTGTATATAAAAAAAGAGCCAGGAAGGATTTTGGATAGGAGAAAAAGGATTGGGATAAAGAAGGATTGAGGACCAAAGGATGGATTATAACAACATCAAGGATAGGTTAGAAAAGGATCAATGATAAATAAGAAGGCCTATACTTATAAAAACGAATCAAACTAAAAAAAGAAGGAAGGAATTATGTGTATAATGAGCATAATCATATGTCAGGAGCTATTATGCCATGGTCACCATTTTTATTAGCCGGGGGCGACCCCTAAATATGAGGCAATTTGTGTCAAACTTTCAAGTTTTAGTTTTTATGCTAAATGGAACTATTTTAGGGGGCGCAGATAAAATAATTCAACATTTCAATTTTTGACTACCCAATAAGAGAGACCCTAATATATATATATATATATATATATATATATATATAATATATATATATATACTGTATGTACGTACTTTAGATGAGTTCGAACGACGTTCAGGATCGACCTACGGTCGACCCCTCTGCAGCATCCCGCCTCATTTGCGAGATTTGGTGAAGGAGGGAATTGCTGTCTGATCTCCTCCTGCCATCGTAGCCAGCCACGCATGGCTGGTCAGGGACTTTGCACAGGAATCTGTCCAGCTGGTTCTTGAAGTTATTCAGGTCAGTGTGGTGGAGATTCCTCACTTCTTTTGGAAGGACATTGAAAAGCTTTGGGCCTCGTATTCTGAGGGTATTTTCAGGAAACGGAAGGTGAAGACTACTGGTCTCGACTACAATCGCTGAAACGTTACTCTCTCGAAAGAAGGCGCGAGCGGTACACAATAATACACATATGGAAAATACTTGAGGGTTCTGTCCCTAACCTTAGAAATGAAATGGAAACAAATTGGAATGAGAGAAGAGGCAGATTTTGTACGGTCCCAGCTGCGGTGGGACAAGTGGTCATGAAAATGAGGATGGAAAATACCCTCAGAATACGAGGCCCAAAGCTTTTCAATGGCTCTAGGAAGATTGCCACTGGGAAAACTGCCCATGTGGGAAAACTGCCCATGTGGGAAAACGGCCCATGTGGGAAAACTGCCCATGTGGGAAAATTCCCATTCTGATAATACAATATATTTTGTTTTTGTATAGAACTATCTGAAAAGTATTGTAGTATGATAAATAGAAAAAATACATAATTGAAAAATTTATTTTATCCTATTCAAATAAAAATTTATAAATTAAAAGGAAGTAGTAATTTATTAAAATTATTAAAAAATTTGAAAAACTTTGTTTTAAAAAATATGCATATTATAGGCAATAGATCTTAAATAGGTCATTTTATCATTTGCAGCACCATACTTTTCTACGATATTCTTGACTCTTGAATTTAAGTCCTTATATTTTTTTTGCGTAGGAAGTGAATCCCCTCGTTCAAACTGAACGCGCTTAGCTTTGGCCAAGCATTCTTCACGTTTAAGTGCGTCAATTAACTTCCAGATGTTAGGGTGGGAATTACTTACTGCTTTATTTAGGACATTATGAAAAGCTTCCACGTTGTTGTTCGTGCGGGGCAACGAATTTTCCACACGGGAGTAAACATTCCAGAGGGGAATTAGAAACATAGGGGTGTCTCTTCTTCGGTTATTTCGCGTTCCTCTTTCAATCCCTATGTATGTAAATTCAAAATAAGAAAAATTCCTGTGGTATATCATCATCTCCAGAGAGTTCTTCAAAAAATTCAATAACATCTAGGCATGGCACAAAAGCAAGGGCGGAAAAATATCGCATCTTCAAAGAGAATTCGTTGTCGTTGTGGTATTGTTGTTTAAACCCAAGATCGACAATTTTCCTATATAACGATTGAGAAAAGTGGAAGAAGCAGCCGTTAAGGGAAGCATTTGGGAAGACAGATTTCAATGCATTGAGGGAGGCTTTTTCAAAATCACTAGTGACATTTTCAGGCGTTTCATTAATTACAAGTTCCTTAATTTTTTCAGAGAATGCTCTATAAGTAGATTCGGATTTGTTTGGTAAGAGGGCAAATATGCGAGGAATACTTAAATTCGCCTTTTGTATATGAATGGTTAGAAGTTGATAGTACATATCTGGAGCTACTTTAAAGGTACCATCAATTGCCCAGTTCTTGTATCTTTTAAGATCTTCCAAACCCTCAGCCGTTGCGAATATCAATATGCGATATTCATCATCAATTCCAGAATCATATTGAAGAAAGTTTTCCCCTGAATCAAGAGCTGTAAATTCTGGTGGTATGCTATATCCTGTCCTTCCAGATGGCACGGCTGGGAAATTGCAAGCCTTTTGTCTCCATTTAAGAACATTTCTGCTTATGTTACTTACATTTGGCATTTGAGAGAGAGCAGCTTCATCTAGAAACACAGTAGCTTGAGATACCAAAACACGACTTGACTGATGAGACGTTGCGGCCATGGATTTCAAAGTTTCATGCGCACTTTTCGCATCAACTCTATCCTTAGTTGATGAGTGTGTATGCTCATTCACCGATTTTAAAACTTCGAAATTATCCGCGGATGACTTCGAGTGCAATCTCGCTTTGCAGTTTTTTTGTTTTCGTTGACTACACTCCCAATATAAAATTGTACCACTTTTATTAGTACCATGTTTATGATACATATATTGTAGTTCATCTACAAGCATATCCTTCCCGCGTTCACTCTTTATTATCGACACCATTATGGGTTAAACTACTGCTTACTTCCAAAACAGAATACTAATGGTTTGAAATTAATATCACGTCCTTGGCTTGGTGTTGAGTTGCTAATTGGTAATTTTTACGGTAAAATCTTTAAACGACAGATATGCGTACAAGTTTTGATTAAACAAGCGAATAAATTTCATTTTAAAAAATTATTAATTGTATTCACAAACATTCAAATATAAATAGATTTTTGTTTTATTGTAAAAGCTTAAACGATGCCAACGTTGCCACATCTCATTATATTTTCAGGGCACCCATAATTTTTTTTTATTAATATTACTCCGCATGGCAATTTTCTCCTGGGGAATTTTCCTACATGGGCAATTTTCCTACATGGGCAATTTTCCTACATGGGCAATTTTCCTACATGGGCAATTTTCCTACATGGGCAATCTTCCCAGTGCCAATCGTCCGCGTCCGCGTACGCGTTTCCTCTATCTTAGATGTAAAAATCCTTTGTGTAGCTTCAATGTTCGCAATGTTTTGTTTCTGTATGGGCTTGTGAGTACTGAGCAATACTCAATTATTGGTAGGACTAGACTCTTCCATAATTTGAGCATGATGTTTGCTTTTCTGCTGCGGAAGCTCCCACCAGATGATTCCTATTATTTTTCTAGCCGTTGTAATTTTGATGTTATAGTGCTCTCTGAATTCTGCATCCGACGACATTATTACTCCAAGATCCCTGACTTGTGGATTTGGTGTTATCTGTTTGATTTGCATAGTTTTGTACCCTTTTTTTTGTAACTCCTTGTTATTACCATATTTTGGAAGTTGGAATTTTTCTTCGTTGAACTTCGTACTGTTGTCTTCTGCCCACTGGAATAATGTTTGTGTCGTTTTGTAAGCTTTCTATGTCATCTTCGTTCAATATTTCCTTGCATATCTTTGTGTCATCTGCGAAACATGATACAATACTGTCCTGAATATCTGCATCAAATCTGCAATCATTATTATGAACAGCAAGGGAGCTAGTACTGTCCCTTGTGGAACAGAGCTCTCGACTTCCGAAACTTCCGATTTGACTCCATTTACCACCACTCTTTGTGTTCTTTGCGTCAAGAAATTAAATATCCATCTTTCCAGTAATTCCTGTATTCTTAAGTTTGTGCTATAATTCCATGGTCACATTTATCGAAGGCTTTAGCAAAGTCAGTATATATTACATCTTTGTTTTGTCCTCAACACGATGTTTCCAATATTTTCTCCTGGTGGTCTAATAGTTGTGATAGACATGATCTTCCAGCCCCGAAACCTTGTTGATTTGGGTTGTATAAGTTATTTTCTTGTAGGTAGTTTCGCTTCTAATTATACGTTCAAAGCACTTTATACGGTGTGAGGTGAGAGCTACCGGCCTATAATTTTTAGGCATTGCTCTGTTACCACCTTTGAATAAAGGGGCAATGTTCGCGTTCTTTAATGGCAGTGGAATTTGTCCTGTGTCGAGTGATTTGCTCCATAGTAAGTATAGTGGTTTGGCAATACTCTCTACATTTCTTCAGAAATGTGGCACTCCATGTGTCTGGCCATGCTGCCGAATTGTCTCGCATCTGTGATAGAGCCTTAATTACATCTCCTTCCGAGAACTGTAAGTCCATTAATAGGTTTGTGCCAGAATTTGTCCTTGGCTGATTTGTACCAATGTCGAAAAATTCATCTGCGTTTTCTACTTTCATCTCGGACTTAGGGGTGCTAAACACAGAGTTAAATTGTTCCTTAAGTAGTTCGCTCATTTTTTAGGACCAATATACTCTGTACTGTATTTTCCTTTTCGCATAAGTGTAGAAATATTTTGGGTTATTTTTTGTTTTCCTTCTCGTTTGTCTTGTGGATAAATGTTTGCTTTAGGTCCATTTCTATTTCGCCTAGTTTCCTCTCTAATTTGAGTCTCCTTACATCAGTTCTGCATCTGTGGAGATGTTTTGCGGTTTGCTTCCGTTGTCTAAATAGTGCCCTGATTTTTCTCACGAGTTTGCTGCGTTTTCGCTCTTGTCTCTCTGGAACATGCTTCAGTAATATAGGTTTAGTTTCAGACTCCATTGTACCTAGTATTTGTTCTGAAGTCTTCTCATGAAATAGTAGTTCCCAATTTACTTCCTTTAAATCTTTATTTACACTTTCCCAATCTACTTTCTTTGAATTTATGTTTAAGCCTTCAAATATTCCTTCTGCCTCTTTGGGATGCGTTTTCGGACCTCTGGGTGCTAACTTTAATTGTATATCGATTAGGTTATGGTCGGAGAAATTGTTTTGTATTTCATCGGTGACAAATTGGAATTCGCTTCTTGTGGTGGTTGGTGGTCTGTAGACGTCCATAATGGTTAGGTTGTTCTTTTACTTCTAATATAATAACTTCGACTCTGCTGTTTGATTTGTTTACCCTCACTTCACATGTGTGTGTTTTTCACGTAGATACAACACCCTCCCTCTCGTCTAGCCACTCTATCTGCTCTGTATATGTTGTAGTCCAGCAATGCCATTTCAGTGTTCTCGATGCAGTTTTCACAGCCTTTTTCGCACTTATGTAATTGTGTTTCCGTTAGGCATATGACATCTATGCTGGTTTCCGTAGCTAAATTTTGCAAGTATTGTAATTTTCAGTCTGCATGGTCCGTATAGAGGCCTTGTATATTTGTGTATAATACATTTACCGGGTTTCTAATCTTCGCGTTCGATTTTCCTAAATGATGGTCGTTTCCTGGTCGATGTCGGTTCCTGTTTGGTGTTATTGGTTGGGCCGCTGCATTTGGGAGTATTGGGGTTGCGGCCCGTAATACCACTGTGGTTGTATTATTGGTGGATGGTGTTGAATAGAAAGGGTGATGTGCGTAATGTTGTGGTGCATATATTTGCGGCGTTCTGTCTTTCCTTGTTAGGAGGGCAAGCTGTGCTTTTATTATCCTCATTTCTTCTAAAAAATGTTTCGTTACTCTTGTTATTACTTCTATGTCGAATATGATCTGTTCTTTCCCGTTCTCTTCTTTGCGTACCCTTTATGTGAAAATACGGGCACTTTATGTTCAGGCATTTTTTCTCAGTAATTGACTGTCTGCACATACGAGGGTGAAAAAAGTTGGTTTGGTCCATACCTGCATTTCCCACTCCTCATTATATAGAAGCATTTTGGGGGTGATTATATGGAGTTTGAGCCATATTTGCACGAACCTGTTTTATAATATTCGCATATGGCCCGTCGTTTAAATTCCATCTGAGTCTTATGTGATTCGATTTCCTCCTGCTCTGCCACCACTTCTTCCCAGTCAGTGGGCTTTTTTTCTTCGGCGTGTATTTCGTATCTCTCTCTTTTGCTGTGGGTATTTCTTTATCTGAGACTACTTTCGCCCCTCCCTGTAGTGTGTTGTCCATCTCATTTTCGTTTTCAGTTGTGCCGACGTTTACTGTTGTTTTCTGTCGGTAAAACTGCTGTACTTGATTCTTCTGTTTCAACATTTTGTATTCCCCTTTGTACTAATTTCCTATTGTTTTCCATGCACTTTACGCACAAGAAATCATAAAGGCCTATGATTTTATTTATTCTATTTATCATTTTCCTGTATTTTCTGAGTTCATGCATTCGTCATGTTTAAAGGTATTACACAGAATGCATTTTAAACCCGAGGTCTGGTCTGCTTCATTTTTGCAATCACAGAGCTGATGTGCAGCGCATTCCATTACACAACCCGGCTCTATTCAGTTTTCTGACTTTACCGCAATTTATACATTTCTTCGTATTTTTTTTGCCATTCTTTCCTTTATTTTCCTCTTCTCGCTTCTCAAATTTCTCTCGATAACTCGACCTTCATTTTATGGCTCTTCCAAATTTTGTCTGACTTTTTTCCCTCTATAGGCCTAATGTACAAATCTCAGGAGCTGTTTTTCCGTTCGAAGTGTGTTCAATTTGTTTCAATTGATATTTTTTCTTTGTGCAAGCTGTATGCCACCGGCTTTCACTTAATAAATTATTATCGCGAATTCAATGGTATTTAATACACACACTGGTATAAGATACAATTTACCACTAAACTCGTAAACACTAGTAATTTCGATATTACACAGAGGAAACAAAAGGTCCATACACCACGAGGTAGAAAACACACACACACACACACACACACACACACACACACACACACATATATATATATATATATATATATAATTTTTTTTTTTTTTTTTTTTTTTTTTTTTTAACAATTATTGTACCAATTTATGACAATGTGCAATAATGAAGACATTTCCGCCTATAATTAATAACTGGAAACCTAAGTAGCGCTTTCAGAGTTAATATATACGAATACATTGATTTCAGATTTAGGACGAGAGTGAGTGAGTTACATTCGGAGGTTTCTGTTATTGAACTAACGCATTTTTAAATTATTCTAGCAGTAGTAAATACTGGTTAGAACAGCATGAGCTCTCTCCCCGTCAGAGGAGGGTGCGGAGAAAGGTTGAAGAAAGTATATTGCCCCTGAAAAAGGACCAGAGGAAATTTTGTAGGAAAGAGGAGAATAGAAAATTTAGCTTTATAATTGTTATGCATACATAAAAATCATATACTAGATAGTAACGTTGTTTAAACAACGTCACCATATATTTATATTTGTCGTATATCAATTACTTGGTGCCGTCATAAAAACCTCGAACATATGGTTTTTATTTTATACTGAATATTTACAGCTCTAATTACCGAAGTATCAATCCAACAAAGACCCCATGGCTCACGCCAAGCTAGCTCAAAAAGGATTAAGAGAAGAAAAGGTGAAGCTCTCCATCCTTATGCGAAGCTATCACGCAGAAACTAAATTAAAGCTCCTCTCCTCTTCGCGTGGGCCACTGCCGGCAAAGTGATGAAATGTTACTAAAGCAAACGGGTCCAAACAGGAACTTAAAACGGAAATCAGATTTTTCACACCATGCCTGCACTTATCACATGCACTCGGTTATCCAAAAGAAACGAGAGAAAAAGTAGTGGTAGCAGAAACGCAATTCTACCTTACCCAATTCATACCATACATTTTTTTGAAGTTTTATTCTCTTCATTAAGAAGAATTAGAAGGGAAAAAAAGTGTTTCTACAAAATACTTATCTACTCCATTCTTAGACACTTTAACGAGGCAGGCAAGTGTGTGAGCGTGTTTTCTGTAATTGAATGTCTGTCGTTGTGTGTAGCTCTGTCAACTATTTGAATGTTACGAGTTTCAACTTTAGTCTCGCACCGTGAAAGGTGTTTATGCGACAAGTGATATATTGAGTCGTTCGTACTTCGCGGTGTGCCACCACGAAAGTAGAGTCAATCTCTTTCTGGCGAGGAGGAAAATCTATAGGGGGTCTCTGTATCTATCCCCGAGTACTTGTCCCTTATGGAGGACATTTGAGGCATTTATGAGGCAAGTGATAAAAAAATCATGACAGCGATAGACAGACAGACAGACTTTGGAATTAACTCTTAAGTGTATATTTGTATGTATTCTGTAATAATATAAAAGAATATGCGATTAATTAGCAAATATTGATTTGACAAAACTGTATAATGTTCCGTTGTGCACTTAATTCCAAAGAAATTAATTATTTTTCCTTAACTTTTATGAAGCAATTTTTGCATTCAGCTATTAAATTTTCTTTTTTATATAATTGTTTACCAAGCGAATACGTAACTTTTCTTGGAATGTTCGGTCAAAGCTTTCTTGAAATGGTAAGCGAGGTGAATTTTTTGATCAGAGGGTATTTACTTTGTATCACACACACGTATGTATGTAATTTAGTGGTGGACCGGATGTCAGTTTTTCAACATATGCGGATCTTTAATTTAAATATCCGCGGATGCGGATATTTAGTTAATCTATCAATATAATATAGAATTATGAATATATGACAATTTTTCAAATTTCGTGATATTACTATTATGGCAGGCAATGCATAAGAATTAAAATTAATATTAATGTTTTCATTATGATAAAAATAACTTTCTCAAGAGTTTCAGCCACAGAAAATTCAATGAAACAAGTTCCATTCAATTTTCTGTGTTACCAGGTATTTATATTTTGAGGTTTATATATTTGTTTGTTCATTAATAATTAATACTTTACATGAAATGTGCATGACTGAGCCTTAAAAGCTACTTTACAAGCTAATTTAATTGTCACTTGCATAATTTATTATAGGTAATATCCGCATAACATCCGCAGTCAGAAGTGCGGATGCGGATGTTAAAAATGATGCGGATGCTGATATCCGGTCCACCACTAGTATGTATGTAGCCACCTTTATAACCGTGCCAACAAAATCGCAGTTAAAAATGAAGCAAAACTCATAAACCCTTTATATATTGTCCTCAAAATGTCAGTACTACGGACACTCAGTATATTTTGTCCCACCCTTTTTTTCTTAGCTAAATAATAAACCATGGGGCTGAAATGCTTTATGGGCCGTAAGTTTGAATTTTCTGCGCTTCACATAACCCGATTTTTCCAGTTTGAACCTCCCCTCCTTGTATAAAACTCCTTTTAAACCCCCTTCTATAAAACCGATGATTAATGCAGTTTCGAAAATGGCGTCTTACAGTGATGTGCGTCGTAAACAGAGAGCTGTTATCGAGTTGTTAAACGCAGAGAAGGAAATCGTTGGAAATATTTACAAACGTCTACAAAACGTTTACAGAGATGATGCTGTTGATAGAAGCACAGTTGGACGCTGGTCTAAACGTGAGATATCATCGGAGAGAGGGAGAGCCAGCCTCGATGATGAGCCATGCAGCGGTCGCCCGCCATCGGCTGTGACATCTCGCAATGTGCTAACAGCATCATTCGATCAAATCGGCGCGTCACATACAAAAAGTTATCACTGGAGCTAGGAATTAGTGAAGGAAGTGTGAATACGATAATTCAGCAACTGGGATACTCAAAAGTGGGTTCACGGTTTGTTCCTCGCAAACACTGAAAATCACAAAGCCCAAAGAAAAGAAATTGCTTCTGAGTCGTTGGTTCGATACGAGACAGAAGCGGGGATGACTTCCTTTCACGAATTCTGACTGGGGATGAGACTTGGGTACACCACTTTGAATCTGAAACAAAACGCCAATCCATGGATGGGCATCATGCAGACTCCCCACGCAAGAAAAAGTTCAAAATGGCTCTCTCTGCAGGAAAGGCGATGGCCACCATCTTCTGAGACATAAAAGGGGTGATTCTGGTGGACATTATGAAGAAAGAACAATCAACCAACTCGGAGGCATATATTGCTAACCTACAGATACTCCAGAGATGTATAAAGCGAGTTCGACCGGAGAGAAAACTGGAAGACGTCCTTCTTTTGCACGATAACGCAAGACCACACAACAGTTTACAAACAAGAGAGGTCATCACAAAAATGCGCTTGACTGTGTTACCCTACCATCCATACAACCCAGATCTGGCACCTTCAGACATCCATTTGTTTGGGCCAATGAAGGATGCTATTCGTGGAAGAAAGTTTCAGAGTAACGATGAGGTTGTTAAGGAGGTTAAGATGTGGCTCTAGCGGAACCCAGCGACTTTTACCAGCAATGAATAAAGGCCCTTGTTTCAAGGTGGAGGAAAGCCGTAGAAAAGGATGGAGACTATGTGAAAAAATAAAAACTTTTAAAAAAGGTATGTAACTACTTGTGTACAAAATTTCTGAAATTTACAAGGAAACTTGAAAAGAAAAAAAAAGGTGGGCCAAAATATACTGAGTGGCCTGGCCCTCGTAGTTTATTTAAATTTGGTGTAGTCTTTTTACAAATCAACTTGAATAATAGTTGTTAAAAATTAATTTGACAATGAGGGTAATTAAAGGCTTAGCTGAACATTAAAGAAGTTTACAGTGAACAAAAACAAATTGAATATAACATGAACGCACCAAGTGTTCAATGTATCCCCTATTATCAATGACTAATTGGACCCTTGGGTACCACTGGCGAACTGCTGTAGAAATGGTGTCTTGATCGACTTTTTTTCCGTGCTATTAAAATGCACTCTCGAAACTGACTGACATCTTGAATATTTTGTCTGAAAAAATTTGTCAACTAAACATCCCTATATGAAATGGTCAGCTGGATTTAAATTGTGACTAATTGGTGGCCTATTTTCTGGCCATTGTTCTTGCAAGTATGCAGTGGTGTGCCGAGACCGATAAGCTGGAGCGCCATCTTGCTGGAAAACATAATTTTCACCGTAACTTTGTTTCAGGCAACATCTTACTCAGGATATCACAATATTGTTTTGAATCAGTTTTCACGTCTTTATCCGCGAAAACAGTGAATGTTTTTCCTAAACTAGAAACGCTAACATAAACCATCACAGATTGACAGAAGTGATGACTTTCTCGAAGGAGCCTGCTTTGTGGAATGTCCTGCGGGGGGGGGAGGGTTACGTTAGCTTACAATCTATCATTTTACATATTTTGAGGCAATTCAATAGTGAAAACATTTTCATCTGTAAATGTTATTTGATCTTAAACAGCGAAGCAGTCAACAGGAACAGTGTACACGTTTTAGTTTGGACTGTTCACTCACTCAGCCTGAGTGTTCAGGTATGGTGCAGTGGCGGTTCTTTAGATTAGACAGGTGAGGCGACGCCTCACCTAATAAAAACAAAATATTCCATCTTATATATATATTAAGATAAATTTATATAAATGCATAAAAATATTATAAAGTTTTTTCCCATTCATTTTGTACACAAGTAGTCCTATATAACTATATTTCATGGATAAAGTGCTAGCATTCGAAAAAACTTGCTTCGCCTTGTATTCATGAGGCGAGACAACCAAAACACTGTTGCTACGAATATAAACTAGTTGTTATGACGCCGATGACGTCACTCACACTGCTGAAATATTACTGGCTGAGGCGAAATGAATTTTCGCTTCAGCCAGTACTTCATACTATAATTTTTTTTTTTTGCCTCACCACTTAAGGAATGCACGAGTCGCTACCGGTATGTGGTGCACCTCGAATCGCTTAAATATTTTAAGATCAAGGTCTTCCTTTGCAGTTTAATGCACTGATTTTTTTTTTTTTTTTTTTTTTGGTGCGATTAGCAGTTCTCCGTACACTCGACTTCGAGATAAAAATTGTCCTCTTCGCTGCAAATAAGTATACTTGCAGTTTGTCTTTTCCGGCGTCCTTGCTGTGCGCGGTCGTCCACTTCCGAGTTTTGTGCGTGAGGTTCTGTTTTATGAATTTTTTCCAACAAAGTTGACGCACTACGTACATACCAATGTCGATTTGGATACCATTTTACTGTTCTTTTCATAGGCGGATCCAGAAGCGGAGTCAGGGGGGCTTAATTGAAGCAACAGGACTTAATTTGGAGGCCCCATACATCTTGGTTAAACGAAATTAGGAAAAACGTTTGAATGCTTATGTACGCGCTGTCTCAATTAAGCCCTGTTGCTTCAATTAAGTCTTCCCCCTTTCTCGATCCGCCTATGGTTATTTTGGTATCCGAACAATTGACCCCCCCTAGGACAATTGACCCCCCTAGGACAATTGACCCCCCTAGGACAATTGACTCCCCCTAGGACAATTTCCTCCCAACAAGCTTGCATATATATATATACCATATATATGATGCAAACCCAAAAGAAAAAAGATTCCAAGGCCTTTCGTGTATTCAGAAGTACACCTCGTCAGGGAGTGAAAAAATATATACAACTAGACAGAAAAATAAAAGGACTAACACATGATTAACAAGAGTTGATTAGAGGCAAAAGGTATTTTAACAGGATATTGTCAATTTTATGCATTCCCGCACTGTTATTGAAATTATTCTCGTTCTCGTTAAGTTCTCGTTAAAAAAAAAAGATATAATCGAAAGGAATATTCTAGAATGTACATTTATCCATTTTAAAAATAATTTCAATAACAGTGTGGGAATGTGTAAAATTGACAATATCCTGTTAAAATACCTTTTGCCTCCAATCAACTCGTTAATCCCTTTGTTTTTCTGTCTAGTTGTATATATTTTTGTTTAATTGTGAAGTTCATTATATATATAACCGTGACGTCATCCTGACGTTTATAATTATTATTATGCATAACAAATAAAACAAAAATAAAGCATTAACTTATATTTCTATTTTCCCCTCTATTCAGTCGATTCCATGTTTTATGCTAGGCAGTAGGGGACAGTCGTCCTAGAGGGGCAATTGTCCAGGGGGCAGTTGTCCTAGAACCATGAAAGTGGTATTATACAGTATATAACTTCTGTTTGAAGCGGATTAAGTGTAAATAATATAACATTTGAGTTTCGGGGATGCAGACATTCAAACTACTCACAGGAATGCTCGCACAAAAACTTAAAGGCACTGATACAAGTAATCAATCTGAACCAATCTAAACGGGTTTTGTCTTAGACTTTGTTCAGTAATATTATGTTAAGACTAAATAATAACTAGTTTGGAGGGCCAAAAATTGAAACAGCGCTCAACCAACTAATATGGCTCATTGTTCCAAGTACTATATTACTATTACTACCACTATCAAATTTCGAACCCTCGACCTCATTGTTTTCACTTCGTTTATATGGAGAAACGGTGTTACTTACTTCATTACAGACGCTGGCTTATGCTGAGGTCAGCAGAAATAATTTAAAATTTTCTGAATAATAAATCCATAACACTATCACAATTTATGTTCATAGGATGAACATTTTCTACTTAATATGAGCGTCTCTCTTGGGTTGACCTAACTTTTAAATGTATTTGAATTTTAGGATTAAATTCGAGTTCATAAATTCTAACCATACGTTTAACATTCCTTTTATAGATAACAAGTGTCTGAAATTGTAGATTTTATATCTTAAATGAATTCTTTATAAATTTTTATTCTTAGTTATATAATGATATATAGATATACGAACTTATTTCATAAAGAAATATTTGGTCATTTCTAAATTTTTAGGTCAAAGGAGCATCCTCAACAAAACTGTAAATTCATCATAAGTAAAATTGGAGAACATCGTGCCTAAAAAATTAAGTTCTATGCGGTCATGTGTGTATGCGACATGCGAAGTTATGTTGTGAGCACTTCCGGCGCATAATAGGAAAGAACTTATTTATTTAATTCATCTAATTTGTTTATTTAACTTGTTTAACTTGCTTTTCATATGCAAGGTAACTCCTTAATTATGCCACATTCAAAAATGAATTCAAAATAATTGTAGTAGTTTGTTTACGTTCATGAAATTTGCTACGATTATTGTAGGAGGCGGCGGGTTTTTTTTTTTTTCTTGGAAATTTCGTGACGAATCCGATCAGTGTAATTTCTTATCCAACGTTTTGGTAGAAATGGATCGGGTTTCACGTTCAAACTCTGCTTTTGAAGCTTCCTGTGTCCTGGGATTTTCTTTGAAGTCTATCCTTTAGATATTTCCATAAGAATATATCACAAGTGACAGAAGAAATTCAAGATCTCGCAAAAACAATGTGTTTTAGACTTTCTAGGTCTTTCGGGCCGAAAGTTTTATCTATCTCAACAGGTAATTTCACCTTCACAACTGTAGTCTTGCATCCTCTCTCTCTCTCTCTCTCTCTCTCTCTCTCTCTCTCTCTCTCTCTCTTCTCTCTCTCTCCTCTCGGGTCCCGCATAGCACGATCAACCATCGAGCAACTCATTTTTTATCATATGCCTCATAAACACCTCTAAGTGGGAGACTTGAATTCACTGTAGTGGCAACAACGGGTGATCACCCACGAAACACTTTCATTCTTCATAAGGGACAAGTACGTGGGAATAGATACAGGGACCTTCCACTGATATTCCTTGTCGGAAAGAGATTTTCTCTACTCTCGTGGTGGCATAACACCGCCAAGTATGAACAACTCACTATATCACTTGCTGCATAAGACCATTTCACGGCGGGAAACCCGAGTGAATACTTGCGACACTCAAAGAGTTGACACTCTCTCTGTCTCTGTCTCTCTGTATCTCTCAATTGTAGAGCTATCTTATATATTCTCCACTTTCCTGTAAAATTTCCTTGGTTACTTTTTCAGGGAAAAGGGATTTTCTTCAACCTTTTCCCGTACCTGCCTCTATCTAGTTTTCTACTACTGCTAGAATAGTTGAAAGAAAAATAAACTTGTTTAACCCATTAAGGACCACTGGTAGATTTTTCTACCAGCAGAATCTATTTTTAATTTTTCTGGTCCTTAATGGGTTAATAAATAACAAGTGTCTCTGTCTCTCTCTCTGTCTCTGTCTCTCTCTCTGTCTGTCTCTGTTTTCCGGGTGCCACAAGCCAGATAGTTAATAGGGAATTAGGCAAAATTAATATCAAGAATAAGAGTTGCCCTATCATTGTCCATGTTGGTGGCAATGATGTTTTTCTGGGACGGACAGGAGGGCAGACAGAGTCCATTATAAAAGAATTCAAGAACCTAACTGACAAGGTAAGGGATAGGACAGACATGGGTATGGTAGTAGGAATTCTCCCTCGAATGCGTGCTAGTGACTATACTCTAAGTAAAGCCATTGGCATAAATAAAAGAGTTAAACGCATGTGTGAGTGTAAAGGCCTAAAGTTTGTCGATTTTTGGCCTACATTCTACGGAAATGGGGAATACTTTGGTTCAGATAGGATACATTTTAACCAGAAGGGGAAAAAGAAGTATGGCGATTTACTGAACATTAATTTGTATAATCTTTTCAAACTAGGACCCCCCAAACCAGCAATTGATCCTGCTCCCCAAACAGTTAGTCCCCCTCCCCTAGCAGTTAGTCCCCCTCCCCCAGCAGTTAGTCCCCCTCCCGCAGCAGTTAGTCCCCCTCCCGCAGCAGTTAGTCCCTCTCCAACAGCAGTTAGTCCCCCTCCCCCAGTAGTTAGTCCCCCTCCCCCAGTAGTTAGTCCCCCTCCCCCAGTAGTTAGTTCAACTGCGTCGGGAAACGACTCAGGCCAGTTAGGAAAAACCACAACTTAAAATCACTCAAAACTGTGCTCTTCAATGCTAGGTCAATTAGAAACAAACTAATGGAATTTATAGCGCTTGTCAAAACTGAGAACTTTGATATCATTGGAATAACGGAATCCTGGATTCATTCTGAATCAAGGGATTTTGTAGGAGAATTTGAAATGGTAGGTTACAAAATGTTTCACAAAGATTGGAAGGGAAGGCGGCGGTGTACTTTTGTATGCTCGGGACTCCCTGCACCAGGTAAACAGTAATATAGTATCTGCTCATGAAATGTTGGGAATTGATCTAAACCTAAATAATAAAGTAGTGCAGCTACTTCTAGTATATAGACCACCTCACTACCCCGTGGATAAGGATATAAACTTGTATAACAAATTAAGCAGAATAGTGAATAATAAGATCAGTGTGATTTTTGGTGATTTTAATTGTGGTAATGTAAATTGGGAAAACAAAACAGCTGATGCTGAGGGCTCAAGACTGTTGGAATTTGCTGATGATAACTTATTAAGTCAATGGGTTGACGGGCCGACTAGGGTAATAATAAACTAGACCTCATATTCACGAACGAAGATGACCTAGTCTCTAACCTGACTATTGGTGAAAATTTAAGTAACACCGATCATAATTTGATTAGGTTTGACCTCAGGGTTCCAGTTAATACACGCGAAAAGACTCGTGAAAGACTGGATTTCTCGAGAGCAAATTTTGAAAGCTTCCGAAGTAGTTCAGACACGCTTGAAGTTCTAATAAGTGAGGATGTCAATGTCACCTGGAGCTCATATAGGGATCAATTTAGTATATTACAGAACACTTTTATACCCACTAAAATGGTTTCCTTGTCAACAAAGTCACCGAAATGGTTTAACAACGAAATTAGGAGGGCTATTACGGGAAGAAATAGAGCCTACAAACTACTTACGTTGCATTTCAACCACACTAATTCAGAAAACTATATAAACTTACGTAGGAGGGTTAAGTCCTTAATTAGATCAGCCAAACGTGATGAAGAAACTAGAGTTGCCTCACTCTGTAAAGTTAACCCTAAAGAATTTTTTGCCCATGTTAATAGCAGAAAGCCAATTAAAAATTCTGTAGGCCCCTTAAAAGATAGAAATGGCGTACTGAAATTCGGTGATAAAGATATAGCTAATACGTTAAACGAGTTCTTCGTTACAGTCTTCACGGAGGAAGACACAATAGAAGTGCCAAGTCCTCGGATTACATATGATGGTGACAATCCCGTAGAGACCATAAGTTTTACGAGAAATGAGGTACAGCAATTAATTGATAAGATGAATAAATACAAATCACCTGGTCCCGACTTATTTCTTCCAAGGGTATTAAAAGAGGTTAGCCACAATGTTGTTGACGACTTAGTAACCATATTCAAACAATCAATCGAGTTAGGGAAAGTTCCAACCGACTGGAAGTTAGCAAATGTAACACCTATCTTTAAAAAGGGTGATAGGGAAAATCCTTGTAATTATCGCCCAATCAGTTCAACATCAGTTGTCGGCAAACTGTTGGAATCCATCATTACAAAACGTATTGTGTATCACCTTGAATCTAACAATCTAATTTTTTATTCTCAACATGGATTTAGGCGACATAGATCCTGTCTGACAAACCTGTTAGAGTTTTTCCATAATATGCATACACTGTACGATGCAAGTAGGGCAATAGATATAGTGTATCTCGACTTTCAAAAAGCCTTTGACAAAGTCCCTCACGCTAGATTGGTAGCTAAAGTCAAAGGACTAGGAATCACCGGGCTCGTTTCCAACTGGATTGAGGATTGGTTAAAAGATAGAAAGCAGAGAGTGGTAATAAATGGAGTGGCTTCGGAGTGGGCGCCTGTCACCAGTGGTGTCCCACAGGGTTCCGTGCTGGGTCCTTTACATTTTATCATCTATATTAACGATATAGACGTCGGGCTTTTAAGTGCAATCTCCAAATTTGCAGACGATACGAAATTAGGAAGTAGTGTAGGTACTAAGGAGGGCGTAAGAATGCTTCTGAACGATCTTGACAGGTTGGGCGAATGGTCTGCTACTTGGCAGATGCCATTCAACTTGGACAAATGTAAGGTAATGCACATAGGTTATAAAAACCCAAAGACCGATTACTCTCTCTTGGGAAGGAACTTGACTGAGACCGATCTAGAGAAAGACTTGGGAGTCTATATCAGCAACGATCTGAAACCGTCGAAGCACTGTGTAGAAGTCGAAAAGAGGGCCTTAAAATTATTAGGTTATATTAAAAGACAGTTCCAGTTTCGGAACAAGGAGACTGTAATGTGTCTTTATAATTCTCTAGTCAGACCTCAACTGGAATACTGTTGTAGGTAAATAATTAGAGGGGATAATAGCGGGCAGGATTTTTGACCATTTGGATTCCTACAAGCTACTTGGGTGGCAAGCGGGTGGCAAGCGGACATCGCTAATGTGCTTAATGAGTACTTTGCGGGAGTGTTCACCAGGGAGGATACCCGCGTCATCCCCCAGCCAGGCGTGAGGCACGAAGGTGCTGGCCTGGATAGTGTTAGATGTACCGCGACAGTCGTTGCTCATAGAATAGACAAACTGAGCGCGTTTAAAGCTCCTGGGCCAGACCAGTTTCTCCCCAGAGTGTTGCGAGAAGTGCGCGACCAGGTGGCTCCCCACCTGGCTACAGTCTTCAACAAATCGTTGGAGATGGGCCAGGTGACTGGTGACTGGAGGGAAGCCAACGTGACCCCTATCTTTAAGAAAGGGGATCACGAAAGTTTAGGGAACTATCGTCCCATTAGTCTCACTTCAGTTGTAGGTAAATTATTAGAAGGGATAATAGCTGATAGGATCGTTGACCATTTGGATTCCTACAAGCTGCTTGGGGACTGCCAACATGGGTTTAGACGGCATAGGTCGTGTCTCACCAACTTGCTCGAGTTTTTCCACGTCATGTTGAGTGAGTACGATAAGAGTAGGGCGATTGATATACTTTATCTCGACTTTCAGAAAGCCTTTGATAAGGTACCTCACCGCCGGCTAATGGCGAAAGTGCGCGCGCTGGGTATCGATGGGGAAATAGGTAGGTGGATTGAAAACTGGCTGAGGAATAGGCGGCAGAGGGTGGTAATTAAAGGGGCTAGTTCGGGTTGGGCCTTGGTCACTAGTTGGGTTCCTCAGGGTTTCGTTTTGGGGCCACTGTTGTTTATCATTTACATAAATGATGTCGACGGTGGCATCGTCAGTCGCATCGCCAAATTCGCTGATGACACCAAGCTTGGGGCCAATGTTGGGACGCCCGAAGCGATCGAGGAACTGCGTGCGGACCTAGGTAGGATAGGAGAGTGGTCCGAAAAATGGCAAATGCCGTTTAACTTGGGTAAATGCAAAGTGATGCACATTGGCTACGCCAATCCCAAGTCGGACTACTCGATGTTGGGTAGTAATATCGAGGTGACTGATTTGGAAAAGGACTTGGGTGTGCTAATTAGCAGCGACCTTAAGTTTATGAAACAGTGCGTAGAGGTGGAAAAGAAAGCCCAGAAACTATTGGGTTATATCAGGAGGCAATTTCAGTTTCGGAACAAGGAGATTGTGCTCTCACTGTACAATTCCCTTGTTCGGCCGCACCTGGAGTATGCTGTGCAGTTCTGGTCGCCCACCCTCAGGAAAGATATTGAGAGGCTGGAGCGAGTGCAGGCGAGGGCCACAAAGTTAATCCCTTCCGTTAGGCATATGGGTTACAATCGGCGGTTACGCGCCCTGAACTTGTTTTCGCTTGAAACTCGGAGGCTGCGCGGTCAACTGATCGAGGTTTTCAAGCTCTTACGCGGGTTCAACGATGTCGATTTTAGAAGTATGTTTAGTTTAAATGATAACCCAACTCGCAACAATGGTTGGAAGTTGGATTTGAAACGGTTTAGGACTAGTGTGTGTGGGAATTACTTTACGTATAAGGTCTGTGACACATGGAACAGGTTACCTTCGGAAGTTGTGAACAGTTCCTCTGTGGATCAGTTCAAGAAAACGTTAGACGAAATCTTGCACACTATTTGAGTGTGTAAAGACATTTAGGACCTCAGTCTGCGGAAATTTCTTTTCCTATAAAATAGTTAATATCTGGAACCAACTTCCCTCAGAGGTTGTTTCCAGTCAAAGTGTAAATGTGTTTAAAAATAGGCTAGACAAAGTACTGAATACTCTCATGTGAGCAAACTAAATATAGAGCTATTTATATATTCTCCACTTTCATGTAAAATTTCCTTGGCTACTTTTCCAGGGTCAAGGTATTTTCTTCAACCTTTTTCCGTACCTGCCTCTGGCAGGGAGGGAGCGGAGGGTGGGGAGAGAGCCTTCTACTTTTCTATCCAGTTTTCTACTACTGCTAGGATAGTTGAAAGAAAGATAAACTTTCACAAAATTTTCCCTGGCACCCGTTGCCATTGGTACCTCCTCGGTATGGGCCGCAAGGCCTTTTGAGGTACTTCTTTTCCTTGTAACTCCTTGTAACTCTCTCTCTCTCTCTCTCTCTCTCTCTCTCTCTCTCTCTCTCTCTCCCCTCTCTCTTCTCTCTCTCTCTCTCCCTCTCTCTCCCTCTCCGCAGGGGGTATAAAGGTTATGCACATTTCTTCTGGATGTAGTAAACTTTATACTTGGGGTGTGACAGCCCTCCGGTCCCGAGTCGTGGGATTCTAGAGGAACTGGCTGCCAGCTCCTTTAGGTTTCTCTCTCTCTTTCGGGAGGGCGGGTAAAGTATTTTGCAATCCCGTCCCGTGGGTTACTAGGACCCCATCCCATCCCTACTCTGTCCTTTTAGATTACGTTAAGGTTGTTCTCCTCTCACTGAAAAAAAAAAAAAAAAAAAAAACTTTTCTTTTAGTATTAAGTCTTTTTCTCTTCTTTTACTATTAGACCCTACTGCTACCTCATGCGTGGGAAGAGAGGCTTTGGAACCTCTATAAATAACACTATTTAACGCTCGTAGGTTGTGAGAGACTGGGATGGAGGGGTCCCAGGCGTAGGGGCGCGATGAATGGAGTGTGGCTAGTGCCCCGTTAAGCCCATTCCTAACGCGTAATGGCCTGACCAGCCCCCTGCGACCGTTCTTTGGTGACCAATTGATGGTGCTTGGCTGTACTGCTCTGAGGTGAGAGGGCTTTACTGCCCAGCTGGCTGCCAGGCCAGCGTAAAGTCTCGGGCGTAGCTCTCTGGTCTGGTGGGATATCCCTTGAACACTGGATTCTAAGAGTCTGGCCGCTTGTGAGTGACTAGTAAGACTTAGTAAGGGGCTGCATCTCGCTGTCGCTCCTGGCGGAAAATCCGTGACGCTTGCGTCGCGAGTGTTTGTCAGTTGGTAGCTGCGACACGTTTGGGACGGTCCGGCCCTGGGGAGACCTTTGGTCGGTGCGGCAGCAGGAGAGGTGTAGTCTTCTGGAAGGAATGAACGTCACTTGCAAAAAGGCGGATGCGTCTACGCGCGGGATGAATTCACCCCCCCCCCTTTTTTTTATATACTGGTCATAACGTTTTTGGATAGTTTTCATTGCTAGAACGCTTTATCTTATTCAGAGTATTCAGAAAAAAAAAAAAAAGAGAAAATATGGCAGGGCCAGCTAAATTGAAAGCAGAATGCTTTAAATGTAAAGTTAATCATTGGTGCGTAGACTTCCCTGAGGGTAGTATCAGCGATATCACATCCCTTAGTGTATGTTTGTTTGTAAACTTAGAGACAACCACGAAAAGGAAGTTAAAGAGCTAAAGGAATTAGTAAAAAAGCTTGAAGCTAGGGTCGTAGCACTGGAAATCCAACCCAGTGGACAAGATTAAATTAAAAACACACCAGCAGATTCAAACTGTAAGATTAAGTATCTAGAACAAAGGGAGGCTCAAAGAAGGGGCTGATAGAGAAGGGTGGGAAGGGATCGATAGAGAAGGGTGGGCAGGGGCCAATGAAGAAAAAGGGTGGGAAGGGGCCTGCTGATGGCCCAAAGAAACCGAAGGATGTAGCTACCTGTCGGGGTGGGTCGGGTGGTGTAACTGCGTGTATGGGTGGCGACGGGTTTCGAAAGGTCTCGGGGAAGGCTGCGAAGCCGAAGCCTGAGACCCCAGTTGCCCTGTCAAGACCTCTAACCGCTTTAGTCTCCTGTGCTCGAAGGAGGAAGACACCGTTTTGATTGGGGACTCGCAGATCAGGGGCCAGGAGAAGTACTTTGCTTCAGCAAACCGGGATGGGAGGAAGGTAAGGTGCTTACCTGGGCGGGGAACGGCGCACTTAAGGAAGGAGGTAGAGAAGGTGCGCGTGGCTAGTCGGAGGACTGCGATCGTTGTCCACGCTGGTGGCAATGACCTGTTCCTCAAAGGCGGTGGGGTAGGTCTTACAGAAGGGATCATCACCGAGATCATGTCTCTTGCGGATGATCTAAAACTGAAGACAGACAGGGGAATGTTAATGGGTATTTTACCGCGAATGAATGCAGTGACCACGCGCTCAGTAAGGTCATTGGCATCAACGAGAGGGTACAAGACTTGTGCGTTCCGCTGGGCGTGAAGTTTATTGACCCCTTCGATGCATTTTCGGGTAGGTGGGACCTTTACCAGAGGGATGGTGTCCACCTCAATAACAAGGGTAAAGGTGTGCTAGGCGCGCTGCTCGACCGGCACCTATACAGAATGGTGAGGTCGAGTCCGGGGAGAGATGATGGGCCCCCACCGGGGAGAGATGAGGATGAGCCGGTGGCGGACTACCTTCAACTGAAGGGTGCGTCGAAGTACAGGTGGGTGACCCTCCTCCTACGTTGGAGGGGGCTCAGTCTCCTGGGAAAGTTGCCCCTCGTTAGTGAGGGGCTCTTCAACTCCCGACAGCCCTGGCTGTTCGGGAAACGGGTCGTGCTAGGGGGCGGTCAGAATAGGGAAGGCTCCCTCCGTGCAATGCTTTTTAATGCTAGGTCAATTAGGAACAAGTTTTGCGAGCTACGGGCGCTCTTAGCATCAGAATACCAGGATATCGTTGCTATCACCGAGTCCTGGATTCATACTGATCGTAGGGACTACGTTGGGGAGTTCGAAATTCCCGGGTATAGAATGTTTCGCAAAGACCGCACCCGTGGGGAGGGGGGTGGGGTACTAATATACGTCAGAGACACGTTGAGTCCGGTTGACTGCCAGTTCTGGTCGGAATGGGAGCTGCTTGGCGTCGATCTGAACGTGGGAGGGACGAACTATAGGTTAATCTTGGTGTACAGACCTCCGCATCTCCTCCTCGAGGAGATACAGCCCTGTACACCGAACTCAGTAGCCTGCTAGGGGATAGGGTGTGTGTAGTTTTAGGAGACTTCAACTGTCGCGGCATAAAGTGGGAAAACAGGACTGCCGATGCTGAAGGGAGGAGGCTAGTTGACTTTGCTGATGAGAACTTCCTCACTCAGTGGGTCAACGAGCCTACACGAGGCGAAAGCGTTCTAGACTTAGTATTCACGACCGAAGACAACCTCGTCACTGGCCTCACCGGACGAATCGTTGGGCGGGAGTGATCACGGTCTTATTAGGTTCCGTGTGTGTGCGTCCCTCGGGTGAAGCGTAGTAACTCGAGAGGCAGTAAGCTCGATCTCCGGCGGGCGAACTTTGTTAGCCTCAGGGATAGCGTAGCAGAGATGGGGTTAGAGGTTGGCGGCGATGTTGAGGGAGTGTGGAGTGCATTCCGGGATGAGTTTATGGTGCTGCAGTCTGCTGCCATACCCTCAAACCCGGTCACCCCTGCTTCAACGCAGCCTAAGTGGTTCAATCGTGGCATCGCTTCGGCTATCCGAAATAGGAGAGTAGCGTATAGGAGGGCGAAGGCCAATCGTTCCCACGAGAACACTGAAGCGTATGTCCGCCTGTGTAGGGAAGTGAAGGCGAAGGTTAGGCTAGCGAAACGTAACGAAGAACTACGGGTGGCAAGCCTCTGCAAGGGGAACCCTAAGGAGTTCTTCAGTTATGTTAATAGTAGAAAGCCCATTAGAAGCATGATAGGTCTTTTAAAGGACGGAAGCGGCGTTCTGCGGACCTCCGACGCTGACATCGCTAATGTGCTTAATGAGTACTTTGCGGGAGTGTTCACCAGGGAGGATACCCGCGTCATCCCCGAGCCAGCTGTGAGGCACGAAGGTGCTGGCCTGGATAGTGTTAGATGTACCGCGACAGTCGTTGCTCATAGAATAGACAAACTGAGCGCGTTTAAGGCTCCTGGGCCAGACCAGTTTCTCCCCAGTGTTTTGCGAGAAGTGCGCGACCAGGTGGCTCCCCACCTGGCTACAGTCTTCAACAAATCGTTGGTGATGGGCCAGGTTCCTGGTGACTGGACGGAGGCCAACGTGACCCCTATCTTTAAGAAAGGGGATCACGAAAGTCCAGGGAACTATCGTCCTATTAGTCTCACTTCAGTTGTAGGTAAATTATTAGAAAGGATAATAGCTGATAGAATCGTTGACCATTTGGATTCCTACAAGCTGCTTGGGGACTCCCAACATGGGTTTAGACGGCATAGGTCGTGTCTCACCAACTTGCTCGAGTTTTTCCACGTCATGTTGAGTGAGTACGATAAGAGTAGGGCGATTGATATACTTTATCTCGACTTTCAGAAAGCCTTTGATAAGGTACCTCACCGCCGGCTGAAGGCGAAAGTGCGGCGCTGGGTATCGGTGGGGAAATAGGTAGGTGGATTGAAAACTGTCTGAGGAATAGGCGGCAGAGGGTGGTAATTAAAGGGGCTAGTTCGGGTTGGGCCTCGGTCACTAGTGGGGTTCCTCAGGGTTCCGTTTTGGGGCCGCTGTTGTTTACCATTTACATAAATGATATCGACGGTGGCATCGTCAGTCGGATCGCCAAATTCGCTGATGACACCAAGCTTGGGGCCAATGTTGGGACGCCCGAAGCGATCGAGGAACTGCGTGCGGACCTAGGTAGGATAGGAGAGTGGTCCGAAAAATGTCAAATGCCGTTTAACTTGGGTAAATGCAAAGTGATTCACATTGGCTACGCCAATCCCAAGTTGGACTACTCGATGTTGGGCAGTAATATCGAGGTGACTGATTTAGAAAAGGACTTGGGTGTGCTAATTAGCAGCGACCTTAAGTTTACGAAACAGTGTGTAGAGGTGGAAAAGAAAGCCCAGAAACTATTGGGTTATATCAGGAGGCAATTTCAGTTTCGGACAAGGAGATTGTGCTCTCACTGTACAATTCCCTTGTTCGGCCGTACCTGGAGTATGCTGTGCAGTTCTGGTCGCCCACCCTCAGGAAAGATATTGAGAGGCTGGAGCGAGTGCAGGCGAGGGCCACAAAGTTAATCCCTTCCGTTAGGCATATGGGCTACAATCGACGGTTACGCGCCCTGAACTTGTTTTCGCTTGAAACTCGGAGGCTGCGCGGTCAACTGATCGAGGTTTTCAAGCTCTTACGAGGGTTCAACGATGTCGATTTTAGAAGTATGTTTAGTTTAAATGATAACCCAACTCGCAACAATGGTTGGAAGTTGGATTTGAAACGGTTTAGGACTAGTGTGTGTGGGAATTACTTTACGTATAAGATCTATGACACATGGAACAGGTTACCTTCGGAAGTTGTGAACAGTTCCTCTGTGGATCAGTTCAAGAAAAGGTTAGACGAATCTTGCACACTATTTGAGTGTGTAAAGACATTTAGGACCTCAGTCTGCGGAAATTTCTTTTCCTATAAAATAGTTAATATCTGGAACCAACTTCCCTCAGAGGTTGTTTCCAGTCAAAGTGTAAATCTTTTTAAAATAGGCTAGACAAAGTACTGAACACACTCATAGTTTAAGATTAAAACCTCAGAAAACTCTGCAGGAGTTCGCTTGCTCGGTGTCTCTGTGAGCAAGCTAAATATAGAGCTATTTATATATTCTCCACTTTCCTGTAAAATTTCCTTGGCTACTTTTCCAGGGTCAATGTATTTTCTTCAACCTTTTTCCGTACCTGCCTCTGGCAGGGAGGGAGCGGAGGGTGGGGAGAGAGCCTTCTACTTTGCTATCCAGTTTTCTACTACTGCTAGGATAGTTGAAAGAAAAATAAACTTTTACAAAATTTTCCCTGGCTCCCGTTGCCATTGGTACCTCCTCGGTATGGGCCGCAAGGCCTTTTGAGGTACTTCTTTTCCTTGTAACTCCTTGTCTCTCTCTCTCTCTCTCTCTCTCTCTCTCTCTCTCTCTCTCTCTCTCTCTCTCTCTCTCTCTCTCTCTCTCTCTCTCTCTCTCTCTCTCCTCTCTCTCCCTCTCTCTCTCTCTGTTTAGTTTAAATGATAACCCAACTCGCAACAATGGTTGGAAGTTGGATTTGAAACGGTTTAGGACTAGTGTGTGTGGGAATTACTTTACGTATAAGATCTGTGACACATGGAACAGGTTACCTTCGGAAGTTGTGAACAGTTCCTCTGTGGATCAGTTCAAGAAAAGGTTAGACGAAATCTTGCACACTATTTGAGTGTGTAAAGACATTTAGGACCTCAGTCTGCGGAAATTTCTTTTAAAAATAGTTAATATCTGGAACCAACTTCCCTCAGAGGTTGTTTCCAGTCAAAGTGTAAATCTTTTTAAAATAGGCTAGACAAAGTACTGAACACACTCATAGTTTAAGATTAAAACCTCAGAAAACTCTGCAGGAGTTCGCTTGCTCGGTGTCTCTGTGAGCAAGCTAAATATAGAGCTATTTATATATTCTCCACTTTCCTGTAAATTTCCTTGGCTACTTTTCCAGGGTCAATGTATTTTCTTCAACCTTTTTCCGTACCTGCCTCTGGCAGGGAGGGAGCGGAGGGTGGGGAGAGAGCCTTCTACTTTGCTATCCAGTTTTCTACTACTGCTAGGATAGTTGAAAGAAAAATAAACTTTTACAAAATTTTCCCTGGCTCCCGTTGCCATTGGTACCTCCTCGGTATGGGCCGCAAGGCCTTTTGAGGTACTTCTTTTCCTTGTAACTCCTCCTTGTAACACTCTCTCTCTCTCTCTTACGATAAGAGTAGGGCGATTGATATACTTTATCTCGACTTTCAGAAAGCCTTTCATAAGGTACCTCACCGCCGGCTAATGGCGAAAGTGCGCGCGCTGGGTATCGGTGGGGAAATAGGTAGGTGGATTGAAAAGTGGCTGAAGAATAGGCGGCAGAGGGTTGTAATTAAAGGTGCTAGTCCGCGTTGGGCCTCGGTCACTAGTGGGTTCCTCAGGGTTCCGTTTGGGGCCGCTGTTGTTTATCATTTACATAAATGATATCGACGGTGGCATCGTCAGTCGGATCGCCAAATTCGCTGATGACACCAAGCTTGGGGCCAATGTTGGGACGCCCGAAGCGATCGAGGAACTGCGTGCGGACCTAGGTAGGATAGGAGAGTGGTCCGAAAAATGGCAAATGCCGTTAACTTGGGTAAATGCAAAGTGATGCACATTGGCTACGCCAATCCCAAGTCGGACTACTCGATGTTGGGTAGTAATATCGAGGTGACTGATTTAGAAAAGGACTTGGGTGTGCTAATTAGCAGCGACCTTAAGTTTACGAAACAGTGTGTAGAGGTGGAAAGAAAGCCCAGAAACTATTGGGTTATATCAGGAGGCAATTTCAGTTTCGGAACAAGGATTGTGCTCTCACTGTACAATTCCCTTGTTCGGCCGCACCTGGAGTATGCTGTGCAGTTCTGTCGCCCACCCTCAGGAAAGATATTGAGAGGCTGGAGCGAGTGCAGGCGAGGGCCACAAAGTTAATCCCTTCCGTTAGGCATATGGGCTACAATCGACGGTTACGCGCCCTGAACTTTTTCGCTTGAAACTCGGAGGCTGCGCGGTCAACTGATCGAGGTTTTCAAGCTCTTACGCGGGTTCAACGATGTCGATTTTAGAAGTATGTTTAGTTTAAATGATAAACTCGCAACAATGGTTGGAAGTTGGATTTGAACGGTTTAGGACTAGTGTGTGTGGGAATTACTTTACGTATAAGATCTGTGACACATGGAACAGGTTACCTTCGGAAGTTGTGAACAGTTCCTCTGTGGATCAGTTCAAGAAAAGGTTAGACGAAATCTTGCACACTATTTGAGTGTGTAAAGACATTTAGGACCTCAGTCTGCGGAAATTTCTTTTCCTATAAAATAGTTAATATCTGGAACCAACTTCCCTCAGAGGTTGTTTCCAGTCAAAGTGTAAATCTTTTTAAAATAGGCTAGACAAAGTACTGAACACACTCATAGTTTAAGATTAAAACCTCAGAAAACTCTGCAGGAGTTCGCTTGCTCGGTGTCTCTGTGAGCAAGCTAAATATAGAGCTATTTATATATTCTCCACTTTCCTGTAAAATTTCCTTGGCTACTTTTCCAGGGTCAATGTATTTTCTTCAACCTTTTTCCGTACCTGCCTCTGGCAGGGAGGGAGCGGAGGGTGGGGAGAGAGCCTTCTACTTTGCTATCCAGTTTTCTACTACTGCTAGGATAGTTGAAAGAAAAATAAACTTTTACAAAATTTTCCCTGGCTCCCGTTGCCATTGGTACCTCTCTCGGTATGGGCCGCAAGGCCTTTTGAGGTACTTCTTTTCCTTGTAACTCCTCCTTGTAACACTCTCTCTCTCTCTCTTACGATTAAGAGTAGGGCGATTGATATACTTTATCTCGACTTTCAGAAAGCCTTTCATAAGGTACCTCACCGCCGGCTAATGGCGAAAGTGCGCGCGCTGGGTATCGGTGGGAAATAGGTAGGTGGATTGAAAGTGGCTGAAGAATAGGCGGCAGAGGGTTGTAATTAAAGGTGCTAGTCCGCGTTGGGCCTCGGTCACTAGTGGGGTTCCTCAGGGGTTCCGTTTTGGGGGCCGCTGTTGTTTATCATTTACATAAATGATATCGACGGTGGCATCGTCAGTCGGATCGCCAAATTCGCTGATGACACCAAGCTTGGGGCCAATGTTGGGACGCCCGAAGCGATCGAGGAAACTGCGTGCGGACCTAGGTAGGATAGGAGAGGGTCCGAAAAATGGCAAATGCCGTTTAACTTGGGTAAATGCAAAGTGATGCACATTGGCTACGCCAATCCCAAGTCGGACTACTCGATGTTGGGTAGTAATATCGAGGTGACTGATTTAGAAAAGGACTTGGGTGTGCTAATTAGCAGCGACCTTAAGTTTACGAAACAGTGTGTAGAGGTGGAAAAGAAAGCCCAGAAACTATTGGTTATATTCAGGAGGCAATTTCAGTTTCGGAACAAGGAGATTGTGCTCTCACTGTACAATTCCCTTGTTCGGCCGCACCTGGAGTATGCTGTGCAGTTCTGGTCGCCCACCCTCAGGAAAGATATTGAGAGGCTGGAGCGAGTGCAGGCGAGGGCCACAAAGTTAATCCCTTCCGTTAGGCATATGGGCTACAATCGACGGTTACGCGCCCTGAACTTGTTTTCGCTTGAAACTCGGAGGCTGCGCGGTCAACTGATCGAGGTTTTCAAGCTCTTACGCGGGTTCAACGATGTCGATTTTAGAAGTATGTTTAGTTTAAATGATAACCCAACTCGCAACAATGGTTGGAAGTTGGATTTGAAACGGTTTAGGACTAGTGTGTGTGGGAATTACTTTACGTATAAGATCTGTGACACATGGAACAGGTTACCTTCGGAAGTTGTGAACAGTTCCTCTGTGGATCAGTTCAAGAAAAGGTTAGACGAAATCTTGCACACTATTTGAGTGTGTAAAGACATTTAGGACCTCAGTCTGCGGAAATTTCTTTTCCTATAAAATAGTTAATATCTGGAACCAACTTCCCTCAGAGGTTGTTTCCAGTCAAAGTGTAAATCTTTTTAAAAATAGGCTAGACAAAGTACTGAACACACTCATAGTTTAAGATTAAAACCTCAGAAAACTCTGCAGGAGTTCGCTTGCTCGGTGTCTCTGTGAGCAAGCTAAATATAGAGCTATTTATATATTCTCCACTTTCCTGTAAAATTTCCTTGGCTACTTTTCCAGGGTCAATGTATTTTCTTCAACCTTTTTCCGTACCTGCCTCTGGCAGGGAGGGAGCGGAGGGTGGGGAGAGAGCCTTCTACTTTGCTATCCAGTTTTCTACTACTGCTAGGATAGTTGAAAGAAAAATAAACTTTTACAAAATTTTCCCTGGCTCCCGTTGCCATTGGTACCTCCTCGGTATGGGCCGCAAGGCCTTTTGAGGTACTTCTTTTCCTTGTAACTCCTCCTTGTAACACTCTCTCTCTCTCTCTTACGATAAGAGTAGGGCGATTGATATACTTTATCTCGACTTTCAGAAAGCCTTTCATAAGGTACCTCACCGCCGGCTAATGGCGAAAGTGCGCGCGCTGGGTATCGGTGGGGAAATAGGTAGGTGGATTGAAAAGTGGCTGAAGAATAGGCGGCAGAGGGTTGTAATTAAAGGTGCTAGTCCGCGTTGGGCCTCGGTCACTAGTGGGGTTCCTCAGGGTTCCGTTTTGGGGCCGCTGTTGTTTATCATTTACATAAATGATATCGACGGTGGCATCGTCAGTCGGATCGCCAAATTCGCTGATGACACCAAGCTTGGGGCCAATGTTGGGACGCCCGAAGCGATCGAGGAACTGCGTGCGGACCTAGGTAGGATAGGAGAGTGGTCCGAAAAATGGCAAATGCCGTTTAACTTGGGTAAATGCAAAGTGATGCACATTGGCTACGCCAATCCCAAGTCGGACTACTCGATGTTGGGTAGTAATATCGAGGTGACTGATTTAGAAAAGGACTTGGGTGTGCTAATTAGCAGCGACCTTAAGTTTACGAAACAGTGTGTAGAGGTGGAAAAGAAAGCCCAGAAACTATTGGGTTATATCAGGAGGCAATTTCAGTTTCGGAACAAGGAGATTGTGCTCTCACTGTACAATTCCCTTGTTCGGCCGCACCTGGAGTATGCTGTGCAGTTCTGGTCGCCCACCCTCAGGAAAGATATTGAGAGGCTGGAGCGAGTGCAGGCGAGGGCCACAAAGTTAATCCCTTCCGTTAGGCATATGGGCTACAATCGACGGTTACGCGCCCTGAACTTGTTTTCGCTTGAAACTCGGAGGCTGCGCGGTCAACTGATCGAGGTTTTCAAGCTCTTACGCGGGTTCAACGATGTCGATTTTAGAAGTATGTTTAGTTTAAATGATAACCCAACTCGCAACAATGGTTGGAAGTTGGATTTGAAACGGTTTAGGACTAGTGTGTGTGGGAATTACTTTACGTATAAGATCTGTGACACATGGAACAGGTTACCTTCGGAAGTTGTGAACAGTTCCTCTGTGGATCAGTTCAAGAAAAGGGTAGACGAAATCTTGCACACTATTTGAGTGTGTAAAGACATTTAGGACCTCAGTCTGCGGAAATTTCTTTTCCTATAAAATAGTTAATATCTGGAACCAACTTCCCTCAGAGGTTGTTTCCAGTCAGTGTAAATCTGTTTAAAAATAGGCTAGACAAAGTACTGAACACACTCATAGTTTAAGATTAAAACCTCAGAAAACTCTGCAGGAGTTCGCTTGCTCGGTGTCTCTGTGAGCAAGCTAAATATAGAGCTTTATATATTCTCCACTTTCCTTAAAATTTCCTTGGCTACTTTTCCAGGGTCAAGGTATTTTCTTCAACCTTTTTCCGTACCTGCCTCTTGCAGGGAGGGAGCGGAGGGTGGGGAGAGAGCCTTCTACTTTTCTATCCAGTTTTCTACTACTGCTAGGATAGTTGAAAGAAAAATAAACTTTCACAAAATTTTCCCTGGCACCCGTTGCCATTGGTACCTCCTCGGTATGGGCTGCAAGGCCTTTTGAGGTACTTCTTTTCCTTGTAACTCTCTCTCTCTCTCTCTCTCTCTTTCTCTCTCTCTCTCTCTCTCTCTCTCTCTCTCTCTCTCTCTCTCTCTCTGTTTAAGATTAAAACATAAGAAAGCTCTGCAGGAGTTCGCTTGCATGGTGTCTCTGTGAGCAAGCTAAATATAGAGCTATTTATATATTCTCCACTTTCCTGTAAAATTTCCTTGCTACTTTTCCAGGGTCAAGGTATTTTCTTCAACCTTTTTCCGTACCTGCCTCTGGCAGGGATGGAGCGGAGGGTGGGGAGAGAGCCTTCTACTTTTCTATCCAGTTTTCTACTACTGCTAGAATAGTTGAAAGAAAAATAAACTTTTAATAACAGAACCTCCCAGAGTGGACCAAAAGGTCTTTGAGGCTTCCTCTTTTCCTTGTAACTCCTTGTCTCTCTCTCTCTCTCTCTCTCTCTCTCTCTCTCTCTCTCTCTCTCTCTCTCTCTCTCTCTCTCTCTCTCTCTCTCTCTCTCTATAACAACATTGTCTAAAATTACTTGACAGGAAACCATCAAACTCGCCTTCAACATGAATTTAGATGTAAATATTATATTATAAACACGACCATTTATTATATTTTATACAGACAGATATGTACTATATCTACATATAAATATAAAATATGAATGTATATACACAACGCATACATGTAATAACATATGCATAAATATTCTATTCTCATGCGTGTTTGTGTTGGAGTGAGACTAATGGGCGCGTGACCTGATGCATTTTTCAAAACAAAAAAGCCACCCCTTAAAAAGGAAATCGCAAAAGAATAGAGAAAAAAAATGTGCTGAGAAAATATAAAAGTTTGCCGTCCTCTTCAGTTATAGCGTAGCTTTGACTGAAAGGGCAAAAAACATGCAATAAAATGTTTGGTATGTTTAATCTCCTCCTCAACGGCAAAGATCGCTACATCATCCGAACCCAGAAGATGGTTACCTATCTAACTGTACTACCGAAATGCGATGCCGCTAAAATTCGCTGATCTTAAGGGCAGGCATGGGATCAAATACATTCAAAAGTATTTAACCCTTTACCGTCACATGTTGCCTCTAGTTAACTTTTCAAATACACGCATTCATAACTTAACCCTACAAAAAATTCCGGCGTTATAGGGTTAAATACAAATACTTTAAATTTTGCGAAATACAAATACTTTTACAAATACCAGTCACTGTTCAAGTTAGAACTGACTAAATTTCACAAAGCAACCTAAAGGTAAACTCTGTTCCAGGGTAACCAACAGTCCACACACATACAGTATGTACTGTATAATACAGGGTGTCTCAAAAGTCACTATCTATTTCGGTGACATTAGATGTTTTTTTAAAAAATGCTATGCTGGCATAAAGATATGTACTTCTGGTGCAAATTTGTGTATTTAAAAAAGTTAATTGGTTTATTTCGAATTTTGTGTAATTTATAAATTTATCTTGACATGCTTGAACAATTCCTCGAACCTCAACTTCTTACAGATGGCATTCTTGACACAGTAGTTTTTCAGCAGGATGGAGCACTGTGCCATTAAGCAATAATTGTACGTGATTATCTTGACAGACGCTTCCCCGGTCGCTGGATTGGTCGTGGAGGAACACAACCATGGGCAGCACGTTCACCCGATTTAATACCATTAGATTTTTTCGCCTGGGGTTTCATTAAGTCTAAGGTGTACACTGGTAGAAGAATTAGTGATGTAGCCGAACTTCGAAATCGTATTACCGATGCAGTTCAGAAAATAACACCTCAAATGCTGGAAAGTGTGTTCCGGGAAACAACTTATCGCTTTGAGCTCTGTAGAGACACTGATGGTCGCCATGTGGAGACAGATAAATAAATAGCACTAATTCTTTGTGGCACTTACTTTGAAATAAATATATTTTTCATGTCTTAAACCAGTTTTTCGTAATTCCCATTATTTTTCAAAATAGATAGTGACTTTTGAGACACCCTGTATATTGCGAAGGGTAAGGGTCTTGTAGATAACCTACAAAGCTATAATACCTATCAATATTTTTATATGTTCAGCAATGAAAGCTAGGACAAATTGATATGAATTTGTATAACTATTTGTATAACTATTTGTATAACTATTTGTATAACTATTTGCAAATTTTAAGTACTTTTCAAAATATTTCAAATACAAATACTTTTGATTGGAAATCTCAAAAGGTATTTAAAATACCTTCAAATACAAGATTATTTGACCACCATCCCTGCTTAAGGGTAGTGGAGTAAGGACGTGGCCTTTAGACAAACATAATTTATTCGAAACCAGTGAAGCCTAAAGCTTAAGGGACAAACCAAACGTGTAAAATATAATAATGTAATATTTATTTTCACCAATAAATACTGCATTATTACCATGATGGTCGGCAAGCATTTGAGAGAGAGGCAATTTTATTACAAGAATTTTCTCCTTCGAAACAATTCCCTTTGATTTATCCAAGTGCACATTTCCTCCATCGTTCTTTCAATTTGTGGAAACATTTTTGAACATCCCCTTCCGGAGTGCTCTTTCAGAATGAAGAACGGCAAGGCTCGTTCGTTGCATTTGATTTCACTATTGAAATATCCTCAGGAAATGTGAGCTCAGGAAATAGAAAGAACTTAAGCCGCAGTGAGCTTGATTGTTTTTTTTTTCTGATTTTGCCCTGCGATGTAATTTCTCTAAATTCATATCCGAGGTAAAACCAAGATGAGAAAATTCTGTCTCTCTGTCTCTCTGTCTCTCTGTCTCTCTGTTCTCTCTGTTCTCTCTGTCTCTCTGTCTCTCTGTCTCTCTGTCTCTCTGTCATTATTTTTCTCAGCTAATTATGTATTCTTGCTGAATTTTAGAATTTTCAGTATTTTTTTCATAGATTTTATCTCCACGACAAACCCTTTACCTTAATGTACATATATAGTTAGTTTCAAAATTCATGATACAATGAACCATAAGGTAGGCGTGGCCAAGTTTGATCCAACGTTTGTAACCGACTGTTGCTAGACGTATAAAATTAAAATTTAAGACCATTGTTTGAAATTAGAATCCATTGTTTGTGTTTCTTTTAAAATGAAGCTATATTTGTCTTCCAAGAATTTCATTTTATTTTCTCCTATTTGTTTAACATAAAATAAAATCATTTGTTTACTTTTAATTTCGAAAGTAAATGTTAATGAAGAAAAATTTTGAAAAGTATTTCCAAAATTTATGCGCAATAAATGAGAGGTGTTGCATTTCTATAATGTCTATAATTATATAGATGGAATCATATAGTAATGATTTTATCTATATTAATGATGAATGAGGGTCAGAAAGTGCGCAGTGACTCAGGCCAGACGAACACGATTATTGCGCTAACTCCTGGATTATTAACTAGCGTCATCGGGATTCGAATCCCCGACCTCAGTGACTTCACTTTGTTTATAGAAACGTTGCCCACCGAGCTAAGGGTATTGGTATAATATTAAAATAATGTTTCCAAAAATGTATGTTATGAAATAATAATAATAATAATTTATTAATAATAATAATTTAAATTAATTATAATTATTAATAATTTTAATTTAATTTAAATAATATTAGGGTGTCCTCTTATTCTACGTCGTAAGTTTATTTAAGGTCGCAATTTTCACTCCAAAAGCCTTATACATATTTACAAAATAAACACAACCATCTAACTCTGACATTCCTTATACGGTTTAGGCGCAAGAGCAGCTTATTAAATTTGCATTGGTGAACATAGCTCGAAGTTATGTTGGTTCAGTGACACTGTACCTCGAAAATACTACTTCAGCAGAACTAAGGCAAATGCAATATGTTTATAGATTATTCAAGGACCTAAGTCAGGATAATATATAGCAAGAAAACAAGAAATAAATGGAGTTTATATTATTAAAAGACTGCAGTACCAACTGGAAACATTTATCAAAATAAATTAATGAATTGCAAAAAAGTGACTTACTGTTTCTATGTATTCCCATTTTTGCAAATATGATAAACGGATATTTCGAGGGGAAATAATAATAGAATATAAAACAATTTAGTACACACACACACACACACACACACACACACCACACACAACCTTGGTTAACCATATATATATATATATATATATATATGTTACAAAGCGTTACAAGGACAATAGGAGGCGAAGCCTCAAAGACCTTCCGGTCCACTCTGGGAGGTTCCTGTTATTAAACTGGTTCAATTTTCCTTCAACTATTCTAGCAGTAGTGAAAAAGTATGAGGCTCTCCCCGCCCTCCGCTCCATCCCTGCCAGAGGCAGGTACGGAAAAAGGTTGAAGAAAATACCTTGACTCTGGAAAAGTAGCCAAAGAAATTTTACAGGAAAGTAGAGAATATATAAGATAGCTCTGTAATTACGCATGTACACATAGAAACCGTGCAGACGAACTCCTACGTAGTTACGTTATGTTTTAGTCTTAAACCATGAGAGTATTCAATACTCTGTTCAGCCTATTTTTAAACATATTTACACTTTGGCTTAAAATAACCTCTGAGGGAAGTTGGTTTCAGATATTAACTATTTTATAGGAGAAGAAATTGCCGCAGACAGAGGTCCTAAATGTCTTTAGTTCCAGTTTAAACACATTATTTCTTGTCGAATTGACATTAAGTGAGAATAAGTTCCTGTAGTCTACCCTGTTTATTCCATTGAACATCTTGAAGACTTGAATAAGCTGACCGCGCAACCTCCTCATCTCTAAGGTAAACAGATTTACTGTAGGTCCTCCAATCTCCGATGATAGTTTTGCATTCTCATTGAAGGGATCAATTTTGTAGCCCTTGCTTCTACTCTTTCTAACCTTTCTATATCCTTCCTAATGGACGGAGACTAAAACTGCGCACAATATTTGAGTTGGTCTGACAAGCGAATTATAAAGAGACATTACAGTCTCCTTGTTCCGAAACTGGAACTCTCTCTTAATATAACCTAATATTTTTAAGGCCCTCTTTTCGACTTCTGCACAATGCTTTGACAGTTTAAGATCATTACTGTTATAGACTCCTAAGTCTTTCTCTAGATCGGTCTCAGTCAAGTTCCTTCCCAAGAGAAAGTAATCGGTCTTCGGGTTTTTTTATAACCTCTGTGCATTACCTTACATTTATCCAAGTTGAATGGCATCTGCCAAGTAGCAGACCATTCGCCCAATCTGTCAAGATTATTTTGAAGCGTTCTTCCGCCTTCCTCATTATCTACACTACTTCCTAATTTCGTAGCGTCTGCAAATTTGGAAATTGTACTTAGGAGCCCGACGTTTTTATCGTTATTATACATGATAAAAAGTAAAGGACTCAGGAGAGAGAGAGAGAGAGAGAGGGAAAAAAAAAAGCAGAAGCAGAAGAAAAGAGAAATTTTATAATTCCATTATTGAAACAAACAGTAATTAACTTGCATTTTAGTATCGAATGGTTTCATTATTCAATATAATGACGATATTTAACAATAATTAAAAAAAAATAGTTAATAAAAATAGAAAACTTTTGCTTCAAAATGCGCTTCAAAGGGATTTATTTTCCTCAAATAAAAGTTTACAATAACGTAATATCGTATATAAAAATTACTTAAAATTTATTTCCTCCTCTTCTGTACGTAATTCAATTTCCCTCAGAATTATTCTCACACATTGCTGCCCCTAATATCGCTTTCAGGCCGAATTATTCAATAAAACGTTCAATTTAGGACCTTCACTCGAGATTCAAATTCTTATATATAATACCAAAATTGAGGAAAGGTTTCGGACCAGTCTGTTCTGTTGCTACGGTTTATTCTGGCACGCCATCGGCACACTCAATGCCATCTGCGGTTTTATACAATATAATGTATTTATCGTTTCATTCGAATTCCTTTGCCCCTCGTATTCCATTTAGGAATGTCTCTTCTCCCGCAATCGATTTATTTGTTGGGCTTTCACAGAACTCGAGGTATACAATATATTTCCTGGAAAGTAGATTTTCTATAAATCTTCCATTTAAGGATTGCTGTTCATGGCGATACAGAAGAACTTCGAAATTTAATTAAATAACTACTGTATATTTTAGAATTTCATATTCCGAACTTTATAATTGTTATACATAGAAGTGTATAAATTATTTCTGCAGAATATTTTTTGTATTTGACTAGAATGGTACACCATTAATATTGAAAACAGTATTTGTACGAGATTTATTTATTTATTTATTTTTATTATTATTAATCACGAGCTAAGGAACCAGGGCGGGAGGACGTGCTGACTAACTATACTGTATATAGGGTGTACACAATGTCTTGTCACCCCAGTAAAATACCAACTAATTTTCGTTTTTCTTTCAGACCCATTTGAAATGTGTGATAGCAGCAACTACACGAATGAACAACGGATATTGGCTCGTACCTGGGTCCATAAGCGACCACGTAATGCAAAACCATTGAAAATATTCGTGCAAATTTCCATGACTGATTCAATCGTGCAGCTCCTTTTGGAGGAACTGCACGACTGAATCGGTCCTGGAAGTCTGCACGAATATTTTCAATGGTTTTGCCATTACGTGGTCGCTCATGGTCCCAGGTACTAGCCAATATGCGTTATTCAATCGTATAGTTGCTGCTACCACACATTTCAAATGGGTCTGAAAGAAAAACGAAAATTAGTTGGTATTTTACTGGGGTGACAAGACATTGGGGACAGCCTGTATAGGCAAGTTCCGTGCAATATGAGAGACTACATTACTCACAGGACCCCCAAGCTAAAGGCTTGTGTTGGTGTTAATTTCACCATTTTTATTACTCCTTAAATGAACTTACTTATTGAAAAGACGAACTTGAGATAAAGTGATTATTCTGTACTGAGAGAGTTATCCCAGCAATGGAAAAAATCCGCCTGAATTCGGAGTCTAATAGTAAAATTATTGACGTAACTAATGGCTTCTTTTGAAGCTAGCTCTTATGATCTTAGTTCAGGCAAGAGATCCTGATGTCGCAACTTTGTAGTAGCGATGGGTCTGATGCTGACGTTTTCCGAATGGTGCAGAGGAATGTTTGAACATATATAATGTCGAAAGGTTTGCATGTCGATTAAATTCACGTTGTTATAGTTTAAAATAGGCTTAGTTAAGTTCGGTTACATTACCCCGATTAGTTTGTACCAAGTTAGGTTAGATTAAGTTAACCATTTTTATTAAAAATCTGAAATGTATGTATGTATGGTATGGCTTGGTCATTCTCAGTTAAAATATTAGATAAACTTTTTATTTTAAATCTCAAATGCATGAAGTCGATCGTCGACGTTATGAAATTCGATATTGTTCATGTAATCCTTCAGAATCTCGATAATTCTTGCAAACATAGGGTATATATTGGGTTGCGCAGAAAAAGGTAAACTATTATTTTTATTACAACAATAGCTTTTTCTGTGCAAAATTAGATTAATTAAGTTTTTCTCTTATTTTTAACTCTTCTACGTGTTTTTATGGTTTTAGTTTGTAATACACTCCTCCTCTCTTTGTTTCACGTGAAATTAAAATAGTTAATCCTAAAACTATTATTAAACGTGCCTTCATATGATACCGAAGATCTTGTATTAATTAAACAATTCCGTATTGAGAAACAATATGTAACCAGAAAAATGATGGCTTTTTCCAAATAAATCATGGATTCGTTCTGGTGTTAAAATGATTATATATAAGATTGATAAGATAGGAAGTACTGCAAGAATTGAAGGTAGTGGAAGACCACATGAAGCTCTTACTGATAAAAATATCGTAATGGTAAAGAAAATGATTCTAAGTTAAGAAGGTCGTCTAGGAACACGCATGCCTCCAAATCAAATTACAGCAGAAACAGGAATATCAATTCAGCGATTAATGATGATTTACAGTTGAAAGTTAAGAAACGCCACTCTGTACACAGTTTGACTGAAGCCAACAAGGTGAAACGACTGGAAAGGTCTGCAAACTCTTCTTGAGAGATTTCCCCTTGTTAACAGGATTTGGTTCAGTGATGAAAAATCACTTACAGTTCGACCTCCTGTCAACATTCAAAATGATCGTGTGTACAGCACGAACCAAGAGAGAAGTGACACCAGGAAGACTTTTACTGGAGCAGTCTAACTTCTCTAAGAAAATTATGATCTTTTGTTTTGTCTCGAAAATGGGTAGAAGTGATGTGTTTGTTGAACCAGGGGGCCCCTGGCAGGGACTAAATAAATGTTGTATACTTTCGCGATAATGTGTTAGAAAAACATCTGCCAAATATTCGCGAAATTTCTGGTACAACAAGCCATACTGCTCACCTAACCATTTATTTAACCCGCCTAACCTAATTGAATATCTAGACAGAAATTCCTGAGTACATAAAACCTGACAAATGACCAGCTAACATCCATTTGATTATGCAATACAAGGGCGGATATAAGCATTTCAGTAAGGGGGGGCCAAATAAAAAAGGGCACCCCTTAAAATAAAAATGGCACACTACTATAATTTTTTCTTAAAACAGACCACCAATGAGCAAGTGTAAAATCAATTGTATTGTTTTATTAGAGCAGTCTCATTCAAATATGATACAAAATAAAAATCTAATTTGGGTAGAACAGTTATTACAGAAATTTTTTCAAACAATTACAAATGTCTTGCCAATTAAAAGAACTATCAGAATTAGATGAAGATAAAAATAGTGATATGGCTGAACCAGTACTAAGGGCACCTATGAAAACCATTACAACTACAAATTTGGAAGTATAATGTATACGGATGAAGACTCAAAATAGAATTTGAATAAAATAAAATAACCATGATCTATTTACAAACACGAAATTTGTTTTCAGAGGCATCATACACATCATCAGTAGCGGACCGTCTGGGGGTGCAAGGAGGGCAATGCCCCAGGGCCGGGCTCTCAAAGGGCCCGAGACGTTGAGGTCCCTTAACCAGAAGAGAGAAACTCCAGTAACTCCTCGCTTATTTTCATTTGGTGAGTAAATAAAATATCACTATTATTATGTAGTATATACACTATACAGTCTTCGACTAATTTCCTTCAAAATGAAAGCGAGTCTACAAAAAGCCACAGAGTATTCATTCATTTTCAGTGGCTGATGAAATAAATCAGTCATATTAAAGCCAATTAATGAATGCTCACTAGCCACTGTTCATATTACTTTGACTCGTATCTTTCACAGAGGAACTTAGTCCGAGACTGCTTATCTTTCATAATGTTTTCATATATATGTATGTATGTATGTAATTATGATTGGCATTAAGTATATATGGTATACATTTTTGATACACTTTTTTTATGATCTCAAGTGTAACATTGTTTTCGAACACTTTTTCCGTTTTTAAATTGCACAGACAAAAAATAAATTGTTATATCATAAAATAGCAGTACACGCTATAATTGTGTGTATACGGTAGTAAGGGTGTATATTAGTGATGTAGCGGATGTCATTTTTTTCACATCCGCGGATGCGGATGAGGATGTTTGATTTCAACATCCGCGGATGCGGATGTCTACATTTTCGTTATTTTTTAGGATATATTCGAGATTTGTTGTGTTTAACGTATATAATAAGTTATTATATAGAGAGAGCTGTAGCTATAATGTAGTATAATTGATTAATTGTACAATAATTGCTGTACTTTTCTCTGAACATATAAAATAATATCAAGCATCTAACTAATATAGAAATCAATTAGTGAATTCGTCTGCAAATAAATTCGTTATATTTTGTTGAGTTTCAGCCACAATTAGAAACCATAATTGTGTTACCAGGATGCGGGACGTGAACCCAACTCAAATGCATCCCACCGACCTCTTTCCCCAACCTCCACCCTTATAGAAAGAGATCTTTAATTAGCTTGATAACTATTTATATTAAGTTTAAAGTTTTATTAGGCATATTTATAAATGAGTAATTAAAATAAAGTAAACTAAGATGTTCATCGTTTAATGTTCAAACTTAATTTTAGGAAGGTTATGCTTAAGGAACATTAATTTTTCTGCCTTTTCTGCTGCCAGTCTGTTTCTCTTTTCATCATATATTAATCCAGCACTGCTAAATAATCTCTCGCTTGGTACGTTTGTTGGAGGACAGGCTAAATGTTTCCTTGCAAGTTTACTCAAGTATGGATAGATATTCTGCGTATTTTTCCACCAACTAATAGGATTGTCACATGCAGCCAGGCGTTTTTCTTGGTGATAGCTCTCGATCATTTTTACTACATCTTTTGACATCGCGTAGGTCTCGTCATTGCTGCTTGACTCAAGAAACTGAGAGACAGATTCTGTGATAGATTTGCTTGTTGAAGGTGTTGGTTCTGTCACTGAAACTTTTATTCTTTTGGTGGGTGGCGAAGCGACAGATTCAAGAGATTGAAGCTCTTCAACTGCTTTGCCAAGTGATGATTTAACTCGTTCTAATGTACTAGGTGAAAATAACTTAGCTTTGTAACGTGGATCTAAGTAGGTTGCAAGAGAGTAACTTCATACAAGAACAGCCTCTCGTCTTGTCGCTTGCATCACTTTTGCGCACAATGAACTAGTTCTATTAATATAGTAGAATTTGCTAATTTCCGCTTATTAATGACGTTTTATCTCAACGGTCCACATCCGCACGACATCCGCAGTCCAAAGTGCGGATGCGGACGCGGACGCGGATGCGAGAAAAGGTGCGGATGTTCCGCGGATGCGGATGTGACCTACATCACTAGTGTATATATACTGTACATGTATGTATATGTACAGTATAATAAACATGCGTTTGGGTTTTAAAATTACATTATTAAGGTATGAAAAGCATATTCACAACCACAGGGTACCACAAAAAATAAATAAAAAGGTATCGAGTTAATTTTTTACTGCAATATATTATTAGTTTATCATATTATTGACATCTAAGGGCCAAGGTAGGGAGTCCCGCTAAGAAAGTTTGCCCCAGGGCCTGGGAGAACCACGCTCCGCCACTGCACATCATTCAAATAGGATTTGTTTTGTGAAGAACCTTCTGTTGTTTTTCTGAACAAACATGTCAACAATGACTCGTAAATCTATTTCAATGACATGATACATAGCCATCAAAGCCAGGCCAGTTAACCTTTCCACTGTCATCCTGTTTCTCAGGTAGCTCTTAATACGCCCTAGTCCAGAGAAAGAGCGTTCAGCCTCAGGGGAACCTTCTGGAGACACAGTAGCTCATAGAGATTTGGAAATACATCTCTATCACAATGTCTGAGACATTTAATGAGATTTGTTGGTAGCATTTCTTTCTTGGATGTACCAACAATTCCGACTACGAGGATTGTTGACACCAGGTTACTTGTGCAGCGGGTTTTTGAAAAATTCCACTTTAGAAATTGGATAACTTTTTACACTTTTTGACTGTACTAGCCACTCATATGGTAGGTAAAGTGACCATCTTTATAAAACATACGGCTTTAACCTAACCTAACCTAACCTAACTTCATCTTGATAAGCTTGAACTTGAATTGAATGCTTTCTCTAGTCTACCCTTGTCGATCGCCGACATTTTTAGCTTGTAATTTTATAGACAATTTACTGATATAAACATTGAATATACGAAATGAAAGCTGCTATCGTCATTTGAGTCCTTGTAAAAAATAGGAGGTAGTACGGGGGCGAGCAGTTTCTGAAATATTGCAAGTAGCATGATTGGCAAGTTGGGAACAGAGAGAGTCACAACTAGGGGTCGCAATCGATAATATATTATCGATAATTTATCGATAAATGAAAGTCAACTATCGCGTAATTATCGATACTTTTTATCGATAATTTAATGTCACTTCCTGAATTTTTAAGTTCGCTCAATGAACAAATTTTCTTTCGTATTTGCGAATGAAATTTATTATAATAGAAAACGTTTTACTTTAAGTGACCAATTAGATCCCTTTTGACATGTTTGGTTACGTAACGTTACGGTACGATATTTTGGGCAACTATACGCCCTTGACGATTGGTTAGGTTAAGTCGTGATATTTTCGTTAGTTAGCCTTATAAGGCTAACTAACGTACCTGCTGCTAATCCGAATAATCTAAGGTAGATCACGTATTGGAATGTAAATTTCGCGGTAGAGCACATATTGGAAGAGCACCTCAAAGTTTGTGAGTCAACAAAATTTTTAAGCCTAGGACCTAACTTAGCAACATAGCTTACCCTACAAAAATGGGTTTTGACAGTGACTGTAGAGTTTGTAAAAAGGAAGTTAAGAGTAAAAGATAGAGCTATTGCATGTGATAGTGTGGGGCCGCGCAGTTAATTTTCCGCATTTATATTATTTTTATATTAGTTACCGACAAACCAATTTTGCGCGTTACCAAATTGTATATATTTTATCATTGTGTAATTTTAAGAATCTATATAATCTTTATAAATAAGTATTGTACATAAATTTATATATATAGTTTTAATTAATTCAGCTGTATATACAATAACAAAATCTTCTGTAAAATTACCCCCGTCAACCAAGAACTCAATAAACTCTGAAAGCGACCGGCTTTTTCTTCAAGACGCCACCCTCCCAAACGACAGGGAGAGAAGAGGACACGAGAGGCCCCTAGAAGAGATACCCAACAAAAAGAGAGCCTGCCTCTCGTATCCTTCATTCTTCCCGGCAAATACAAGTAGTAGCAAGAAGGAACCAGCTACAATTGGTGACCCCGGAGTGACCCGAAGCAGCCAGCGGAAGCAGCATCCTTCAGTCGCCGGGCGGAACAAACCGAAGCCACGCCTCTTCGCCGCCCACCCGTAGTAGCCGGTCGGAACCGAAGCAGCAGCAGACCCGAATTACATTCCCGCAAGATGGAATCTGTTGAATCAGGAGTGCACCATGTCACCATCAAGCCACCCACGTTCTCTGAAGCGTCGCACAGTGCCACAAATGGGTTAAAAAATGGTCGAAAACCAAAAATAACAAATTTAAGTAAATTCTATTAAAACCATTTCCACGTCAAAATAAAACACTTCTACTTACTGATTTAAGTATTTGAAATTTTATTCTCTTACATTAAGGCAAGAAAAATCTACGAAATAATATACATTGTCTTAAAATATCTTGGAGGGGACAAAATATGTTTGTTCTAACAACTTACTTGAAGTTACTATATCACAAAAAAATTGTCTGTAGTTTCATGTTCTGCTTAGTTCTATTGAAAGAATAAACAGTTTAGAACATTTTCATGCATATTTTTTTATTGAAAACTAAAAAGATAGCATTAATTAAAAGAACTATGGCAATATCATAGATTACAGATTAAATTGTTATCTAGAAAATGTGTAAAATTAGCAAAACAAAAAATGGGGGATTTTGGGGAATGTAATTTTTGTGTTAAACATTAATGCAACCTTTAAGTAAATCAAAGAAACAACTTTTTTGCGACTATTTGCGACTTTGCGTGTTAGAACATTTAAATATTAGTTCTGATGAGGAAGATATGTTCTAAATATGAAGTTTTTGTAATTTTGTTTACACTATTTACACTTTTTTTCATATCAGTTGTCACACTTATTTTGGGGGAATTAATTTCATAAACTTTAAGAGGTATTACGATGTTTTTTATTTACCCCTTCTGATATAGTGGCAGGTTATCAAATGATGTTTTAAATAATAGATGTGTATAGTGATTAAAATAAAACCATACTTATTTTAGTATGTCATTTGACAAAATCTGCAAAACATAGGCCTAATTAACAATTATCTGTTTAGTATATTTTTAGTAATTTGAGAAACTTAAGAAACTACAGTAGGTCATAACCTATTGATTTGGAATATTATTATTATTTATAGAAAAATCACTCAATATGTCACCATTACATATATACAAAAGGTACTAAACATAATTTTTTATTAAAATAAATCATAATTAAACATTTCAACTACATAAAACTAAGTACAATTGAAAAAAATAATTTTGCCCGTTTTTTAACCCATTTGTGGCACTGTGCGTCGGCCGCAGGATGGTTCTCCATCATGGAGGCACAATTCCACATTTCCAGAATAACATCCGAAGAGACGAATTTCAGCAGCAACTCTCTCCAACAAGTCGTACACCGATTTAAAAGAAGAAATCGTGAGTCATTACGAAAAGACGAAGCCAGAACTCTTCGAACGACTCATCTCCAACACTCCTCTCACTGGAAAGCCCTCCCAATTCCTTCAAGATATCCACCAAACGGCACTGAAGGTGGGCGTCAGCGATGATTTGGTGAAGCATAAATTCATCCAGGCGCTCCCATCCTCAATAGCGCCCGTCGTAGCAGCACAAAAGGAGCTGACGCTAACTCAACTCAGCAAACTAGCCGATGAGTTAATACCGTTTGCTCAACAAAGCTGCTACGCGGCGCCAACGTCGACTCGAGCGAATACAAGCCCAAGAACGAATATCCCCATCGGCCTAAAACCCTTCAGCGAGAATCAGCGGCCGGTGGTGTGCCGCGCGCACCTTTATTATGGCCCCCAAGCAAGGACCTGCAGGCCATGGTGCAAGTGGCCAAATAAAGATGACGCCAAGCTGCTCCCCTCGTCACGCCCAAATTCAAGATCTTCCTCACCATCAAGAGAAACGTCGGAAAACTAGATAAGCAGGCTGTGATTAACGCGACGTCCGGCCTGCCGCTGATCTCAGTCGCAGCTCGCATCGCAAGTCTGAAGGTCAATTTTATCATTGACACAGGAGCGAGTATTTCAATTTTACCACCAACTTGTGTCAATGATTGTCAACTCCACCCAACCGCAGTAAAGATTTCCACCGCAAGCGGTCAGCCGCTCGAAATATTCGGAGAAGTAACACTGGACATATCAATTCCTAAATTACGAAGAATATTCAGGTGGACATTCGTCGTCGCCAAAGTCTCCAGTCCACTTCTCGGCGCCGATTTTCTATCCCATTATGACATCCTTGTGGACTGCAAGCATGGCATTTTGAAGGATAGAGCAACAACTCTTCAAGCCACTACTAAACCTGTGCAATCCAAAGACCTTCACCTCATCAATATTAACCCTACCGACAAATTACCTCAAGAAATCAGGAACCTGCTTGACAAGTACTCCTCACTACTGAAACCAGCTCAACCGCAGAAAGTTTCCACCAACACTGTCAAGCATACCATCGACACTGGCAGCGCACCACCAGTGTTTGCAAGCCCTCGACGTCTTCCACCCGATAAATTATCCTCAGCTAAGGCTACTTTCAACAACTTACTTCAAGATGGAATTATAGAACCCTCAAAATCACCATGGGCCTCACCGTTACACCTCGTTCCGAAGAAGATACCAGGCGAATGGCGGGCGTGTGGTGATTATAGAAGCCTAAACGCTGTCACGGAACCGGACAGATATCCACTTCCTCATATAAGAAGTCTGTCAACATCTCTGCACGGAAAATCATGCTTTAGCAAAATCGATCTAGTCAGAGCATATCACCAAATTCCAGTCCACCCAGAAGATATCGAGAAAACGGCTGTAACAACTCCATTTGGTTTATTTCAGTATTTATACATGCCATTTGGTTTAAGAAACGCCCCTGCAACATTTCAACGCTTCATGAATACAATTTTCAGAGGAGTTGACTGCGTATTTGTGTGTATCGACGATATTTTAGTCCATTCAAATAACGCAGTTGACCATTTGAAAGACTTAGAACGCGTATTCAAGATCCTTCAAGAACACAATTTAAGAATTTCCTTAGAAAAATGCATATTTCAGCAATCCAGAATTGAATTTCTGGGTCATGAAGTTTCCCCAGCAGGCATTCGTCCTCCTGTAAACAAAGTCTCCGAAATTCAAGATATTCCCCAACTGCAAGATTACCAAAGCCTCAGAAGATTCCTAGGAATGACGGGATTCTATCGCCATATGATACCCCGTTACGCCGATTTAGTCTCACCTTTAAGTGAAATCGTCAGAACTCAAGTCAAAAGCAAAAGTCTACAGTGGAACGACGAAGCAATTCAAGCCTTTCAAGATGTCAAGGATGCACTACGGAACGCCGTTACGCTTTGTCATCCTCTTCCATCAAGCTCAATCCTTCATTTAGTTACGGACTGCTCACAAATAGCAGCTGCAGCAGTTCTTCATCAAATAATCGACAGCAAACCAGTTCCCATCGCCTTCTTTTCCAAGAAATTAACTACAACTCAGCAAGCGTACGCCGCATACGATAGAGAATTACTCGCAGCATACCTAGCCGTCCTGCATTTTCGTCAATTTTTAGAAGGTCGGCAAGTAATACTCTTCACGGATCACAAACCGATGGTTTCTGCCTACAAGAGTCCCTTACGAGCCAAGACAGACCGACAACAACGTCATTGGTCTGCCATCACGGAATACGTATGCGATGTAATACATATCTGTGGATCCGAAAACGTCGTAGCGGACTGCCTTTCACGCAACGTAAACGCAGTACATATCGACGCTTTCGATTTATCAGCAATCGCGGAATCTCAACAAAAAGATCAAGAAACGCAAGAATTTCTCCCACGTCTCAAGCCGTTCCCATTTCCAGAAAATACAACTTTATATTGCGATACATCCACGCCATATCCCCGTCCTTTTGTTCCCAAGCAGCATCGATCTTCCATCTTCAATCAATTTCATAATATTTCTCATCCAGTCATCAAGCAATCACTTCGTATCATTAAATCAAGATACTTTTGGCCCTCAATGAATAAGGATATTCGAACTTGGTCCCAAAATTGTGAATCATGTCAATCCTCAAAAATTTCTCGCCATATAAAATCAGAAATAAACCCCTTCGATTTACCAAGTTCAAGATTTGAAACTGTACATATCGACATCGTCGGTCCCTTACCGCCAACCACTTTTCCAGGTCAAACATATCCTTTCCCATATAGATATCTCCTAACCTGCATCGATCGTGCCACAAGATGGATAGAAGCATATCCTCTGATTGATACTACAGCCACATCAATAGCACACGCATTTCTCGATGTATGGATTTCAAGATTTGGTGTACCACTGCAAGTCATAACGGACCGCGGATCCCAATTCGAATCCGAACTCTTCAGTGAACTGTCAGCTCTCATCGGATTTCACCGACTAAAAACTTTGCCGTATCGCCCTCAGACAAACGGAATAATTGAAAGATCTCATCGCACCATCAAGACAGCAATCATCGCTCGAAAACAAGATTGGCTCCCCGCTTTACCCATAGTTCTCCTTGGTTTACGCAGTCTCCCCAACGAATCGGGTTATTCACCGTTCACCACCGTCACCGGAACCACCCTATTATGCCCGAGGCCAATGATCGCCAATTCGTCGTCAAAATCCAATTCAAAATTCATCTCCGAATTAGCCAAGAAAATGACGCAAATCGATTTCGCCCAACTCTCTCAAGGAAACATTCACTCAGCCCCCAAATCATTCATTCCATCGGAACTCCACAAATCAAGCCACGTATGGGTACGCATCGACCGCGTTCGAAAACCATTCGAGGCACCATATCAAGGACCTTTCCGTGTTCTCGAACGCCACGATAAGTACTTCGTAATAGAAAAACCAACGGATCATCAGAAGCCATTTCAATTAATCGTTTAAAACCGGCTTATATAGTTTCAGGTCCCACACAGGTACCGGGCGCACAATCGGACGACATCGGATCGGAGAAAAAGCACGCAAGGAAAAAGGACGATGGAGGACGCACCTCGGAAGTAGCAAATACAGACCTCAGGACGAGCGCGCAGGACAACGCAACAACCGGAAACGAGGCCGACCGAGGATCAACGCGAGCTGGACGAAGGATCCGATATACATATATATATATACATATATATATATACATATATATATATACATATATATATACATATATATATATATATATGTTATAATGTTATAATGTTTCAGACCAACAAAGACCCTAGGATCCACTCATGGCTGGTCTACCTAACTGTGTTCGTAATCGTGTATTGTGTATGTCCTCCGTGGTGGCGGAGGGGACCTACAATTTTACGTGGGTTCCGAACCACAAGAACATAAGAAATTCATGTAAAACTGCCGGTAAATTGGCAACGACCAATTTTTACGAAACTAAATAATTATCAATTTAAAAATAATTAATTATCGATTTAAAACTAAGATAGAATCTCTCGATCCAGAGGATCAAGTCATAATAAACTACTATCCACAAATATGTTACACTCTATATCTATTTATAACGGACATGCAAATATATCAGATCCAAAGAATCCAGTCAATTTCATTACGGTATCCATCAAGTCACGGTCCATATCGATTGCGGACCAAGTCAAAATTTACAACCATATACATTACAATATATACACTTACGAGGAAAAGTGTAGTTGTGGCTGTAAAGACTGTACAGGAATGTAGAAATGTGTGTGCACCGATTATGGGTCTCCCATTTAAAGGTGTTTGTGGGGCAAGTGAAGATCATGAGTTTTTCAATACCTCACAATACTATGGGGGGCACCGCTCGGCAGAGGAATCTCTCTAAATGGGGTGTGTAAGGACAGAGAGTATCCCCTAACCCAAGACACTGCCTCCCTATATCCCACAACACTTGTGTTGAGCTGTGGGATCTATCCCCACAAAGGCTTAATTTTACTACCTTAAACTATACCCTTTCTATCAACATGCGCGTCTAATCGATTTTTAAACATGTTTATAGACGTGCTACTAATTACTTCTACCGGCAAACTATTCCACCAATTTACTATTCTATGCGTAAAAACGTTTTTCGCAACTGCTGTCTCGAACCTTCTACTTGTCAACTTACACCCGTTATTTCTAGTCCTATTATATTGAGATATTTCGAAAAAGCTATCTCTATCTACGTTATCAAACCCATTCATAATTTTGAAAACCTGGATTAGATCACCCCTTAATCTCCTAGTCTCGAGTGTAGTCAATTTTAACTCCTTAAGCCTATCCTCGTACGACTTTGACCTAAGAGACGGAATCATCTTAGTTGCTCGTCTTTGAACTCTTTCGATTTTGTCTATATCTTTGCGCATATGCGGATTCCAAAATTGGACCGCGTACTCCAAATGGGGTCTAACTAATGATTTATAAAGAGGAACTATAATATCGCGCGATTTGTACTCAAAATTTCGAGCTATAAAACCTAACACTTTGTTCGCCTTATTGACCGCCGCTGTACTTTGTTTCGCTACTTTTAAATCACCAGTGACTATAACTCCTAAATCTTTTTTCTGCTCTACGCTTGTTAAATCTTTCCCTGACATACTATACGCAAAATTACCGTTACGCGAACCTATATGCAAAATTTTGCACTTATCCACGTTAAATCTCATTTGCCATGTGACTGACCAATCAACGATTTTATTCCGATCTTCCTGAATTTTACCTATATATATATATATATGTATGTATGTATGTATGTATGTATGTATGTATATGTATGTATGTATATGTATGTATGTATATGTATGTATGTATATGTATGTATGTATATGTATGTATATATGTATGTATATATTAGGGTGTCTCTTATTGGGTAGTCAAAAATTGAAATGTTGAATTATTTTATCTGCGCCCCCTAAAATAGTTCCATTTAGCATAAAAACTAAAACTTGAAAGTTTGACACAAATTGGCTCATATTTAGGGGTTGCCCCCGGCTAATAAAAATGGTGACCATGGCATAATAGCTCCTGACATATGATTATGCTCATTATACACATAATTCCTTCCTTCTTTTTTTAGTTTGATTCGTTTTTATAAGTATAGGCCTTCTTATTTATCATTGATCCTTTTCTAACCTATCCTTGATGTTGTTATAATCCATCCTTTGGTCCTCAATCCTTCTTTGTCCCAATCCTTTTTCTCCTATCCAAAATCCTTCCTGGCTCTTTTTTTATATACAATCAGCAATGAAGCATTGCTACAAAAAAAAACCATTAGTTTATTATATAGAGATAAATTCAAAATGCCAGTGCTATTTACATACTTTAATTACTTTAATTAGCATTATTTCCTTATACAACATTTATTTAATAAACAATGATTATACAATATGGTGTATTTTAAGGTGCGACCTCATTGATGGTTATTTTTTGAGAAGAACAGTTTTTGATGGAACTGGGTGACTCTGTCGGTGTTTTGCAACAATTTGGAGCAGGAACTGGAGCTGCTCTTCCCCCACTGTCAATTTCTTATTCAGCTCTTGAACTAAAGCTACTGCACGTTCTGCCCGGTCATTTACAACAGATAGAGCTGCAACAATAGCTCTGGCCCTTAAATATTCACAGTTGGATGTCCAAGTGCTGGGTGCCTTGTTCAGAAATCCTTCTGGCAAATTCAGCTTAGTAAAGAATTCTCTAGTATTTCTTGTAACAAGTTGGTGTAGTCCTCCACCAGAGCAGAAGGTCGATTCAGGAATCCGAGGACGCTTGGGTGGTCTATCAGTGGACTCATCTTCTAATGCCTTTACCATGCGTTTCTTTACATCTGTAGTAATTCGCTCATCAAAGAAAGCAAGACCAACTGCTTCTTCAGACAGGTACCATAAGTGGTTAGAGAGCTTTTTTTTAGTTGCATCAGAAATCTTTTTGTTAGGATAATTAATCAATGACCTCATAAGGAGCCAGTCATTAAATGGGGTTTCAATAAGGAGTGAGGATGTTGTCCAAGCCTTCATATAGATGAGAACAGAAAAAAGGGAAAGATCTCGAATTCCTCGTTCTTCAGTCTTAGTCATCTTGAACTGGTTTCGAAAAAGCCACATCTTGATAGAATAGAGCGCTTTGGACATCCAGCGAGCTCGATGCATGGCACCTGGTGCACGAAACTTGATGCCTTTATTGGGGACACCTCCAAGAAAGATGATGGACAGATCCAAAAGTTCTTGATAGTCATCCCGTAGCATAGGTGCCTGGGATCTAGCAAACTGAATTAGTTCAGTTTTAGACTGGATAATTGCTTCTTTAGTAATCGTGTCTGTCTCACCTGTTTGGAACTGGCTTTGATCAACAGAAGTCCAATTGTCACGAAAACGCTTAAAGATCAATATCTCTGGACCAGTTGATGTAGATCCCAATGTTGCTTCAAATGCAGCTCCCAACAATAAATCTAAAACATGGTGTCTACAAGGCAAGTACAAAACATCATGTCCCAATTTTGCTTCGATGAGAGCACAGGCTCCACTATATTGACCCGTGTTTGAAGCTGTTGTATCGAAACAAATTGCTTTTACTCTCTCTGTAATTCCCCATTCATTCAGGCAGTTAAAGACGGCTTCAGCTTGTGCTTCTCCAGTTGAGTTTGGGATTTTGGGGACACCAAGCAGCTGTTCAACACCAGGTCCTGACACAAGTACTGGGAGACGATCAATGTGCTTGTGCGAGGTGAGGTCCTCCATCATCTTGCCATCCCAGTGGACTGTCATAGAACATTCTCCATGGAAATGCTCCTTAAGTTCTTTAGCATGACGAGCTCGGTTCTTATTTCGAAGGCGATGGATAGAATGTTGGTTTATGTTGTAATCTGAAGCGTCCAAACCAAAGCTTTTAGCTGCCTCTGCGAGGATAAATGTTGCCTTTCTAGAGGAAATTTGTGTACGATCCAGGGCAGCAGACATCTGAATAGTCATGATGTTTTTCATGCCTCGTTTTTTCTTAGATTTTGGTAAAGCACAAGCTCCTTTGGGCTCCTCCTCCTCATTCTCACTTTCATCAGTGTTGCTGGAAGATGTGGAAGAAGCCAGTACAACTTGACTAGTAGACGCCTCCATCAAAGATTCTGACTTTCTTTTTCTCTCTGCCTCAGCTTCCAACCGTTTGACTGCATTTTTTGTGCGGTGAAGATGTACAGTGTCCACACCACCGATTGAGCCAGGACGACCTTTTTGTCTTTGCAGTTGAAGGAACTCCCAGTCCTCACGATTCTTGATCAGCTTCTCAGCGTCTCCATGGGCGATGTCAAAGAGATCTTCCAATCGCTCTACAAAATCAGCCTCCTTGGTTTTATGGCTCTGGCTTGTTCTGGAAGCATGCTTCTTTAAGCAAGTCCATTCGTTAAAGAAATTCTCTAACTTCTTCATGGCACGAGGTTCCTGCTGAGTAGGAATATTGGCCTTATCCCAGATAACTATTGTGGCTCGAATAGATTGACGCAGAGCATCGCGGATTGTCATGTTTTTCTCTCTGTGGAGGTGCATAAAATAACCAAAAGCTTGCCTATATAGGGGCAGCTTTGAGCCTTTAATATCATCTACTGTAGATCCGAGCAAATAGAATGGTCTTCTTGTATTCATCTGCAAAATAAGAAAACAAAATATTAATGTAGTGTTATGGTTTTGTAGAGCAGGGCTAAATCACTGTTTTGACTTTTTTAAATTACAAAAAAAAAAAAATTTGGTAGACATAAAGTTAATTTGGTCTATTTTATAAATCTAACGCACTTTTCTCAATTATTATTCCTATTATTTTTTAATCTAAGAAACAAGGAATAAATATTTTTGTAGTAGAAATTTATATTTTGCTATTTTATTGGAAATAGAAACAGTGGCGTCACTAGGGTTGGTGTCACCCAGTGCGGTAACTCATGGTGTCACCCCCCCCCCCATGGACCTCCTCCCGTACCAGACCATACAGAATCCTTAGTAATGTTTTTTGTACTAATGTTACTCGTAAATCGTAATTCCCGTATATCACTGAATGTAATGGCAATAGTAGTGACATAAACAACTAGCAAAATTAAAATTACTCCTTTAAATTACAATATCATACGCACAGCCTAAATGTATTTACATTTACATAGTTTCATGTGGTTAAAGTGAAAATTCGGTAAGAAAACAATAGAATTCGAAGTAAAAACGTTTAAGAACTACATCAAAATTATGTTCATTTTAACGTTAAACTTTACCGTTACATGAGATACATTAATGGATTAGGTTTGCATAATCAATAACGGCCCAAATAATGTAGAAGTTGTAGACAAATGCATATGGAAATATACTCATAAATTTGAGGCTGCAACATCATAAAGACAGAGGCTGCAACAACTGAGCGGAAGCCTTTTTTTATTTTTCACCTTCTTTTCCTTTAATTACTACTACATTCTCAAAAACGTTATTGATATAGGTTCACAAATACTAATTACCACAATATTGTAGCTAAAACAACAGAAAATTTGACAAAATCAGCGACTATAAAAACACCAGCAGCAACGAAAACAACAGCGCGTGCTTGTAGAGCGTGCAGACGAAACCACGTGATTCGAAGCGTCATTGTAATTGGGTAATAATGACAGCTCTGACCGGAGCGCATTAGAAGGTTCAAAAAGTAAATTAGCATAGAGTTTTAGCCTTGTAGGTATATTGATACATGTAAGCTGGGCTTACGAAAAATGTTTTTGTTGTTATAACTAACTACAGGGATATTTTTATAAAAATAATAAATTTCTGCTCAAACACTGCACAAAAACCCCCGCACCCCTCTAGTGACGCCACTGATAGAAACACAGATCATGAAACACATGTCAGGTAAAATTTCCATTGAACTAAATTAAATTCTTTGTGACAAATAGCAACATTGTTTAAAACTTCATAATATGTGTATAAGAGCATAAATTCTAATTTTTTCATTAAATTCATTAAATTTTTTTCAAACACTAATAACAAAATCAGTATAAATAATTGTGAAAAATATAAATAACATAGTTTATTATCTGATAATAGCAAAAAAGAAGTATAGTGATACACAGTTACACACCTTTTACTTATGACAGCAGAACACTGAATGATGACAAATAAACAATTGCAACATAATCTGGAGCATTCTTGATGAAACATGTTTAAACAGGTTGATCTTGTCTTATCAAGCAATATTTTCAGCTACAAACTTGACAATTATCTCTAATATATTCATTTAATTGAATTCATCATAAATATGATGATTAATTAATTAAAAACATATGTTTAGTATACTTGACAACTGCTAGTAATTTCAAATATTAATTGCATAAATAATAGCTATATTTTATGAACTTTAATAAGCGGGGGCGACCTCTAAAAATTGTTCAATCCAAAAAATTTTATGTGATGTTTTTTCAACCAATGGAACTGGTTGAGGGGGCGCAACCTAAAAAAATCAACACTTCGAAAATAAGAGACACCCTAGTATATATATGTATGTATGTATGTACGTATATATGTGTGTGTGTATGTATGTATGTGTGTATGTATGTATATGTGTGTGTGTGTGTGTATATGTGTGTGTATATGTGTGTGTATATATGTATGTATATATGTATGTATATATGTATTCTAAAAGGCTTGCATTTTTTTTATTAACTGAAATAAAAGCATGACATATTGTGCCTTCTTTACACATGGGGAATTAGTTCCCTAGTGCATAAAACATGTTCTTCGTGATGTCTTCTCGCTCACACGACACTTTTGACGGAAGAATTCTGTCCGACATATTTCCTTCGGCTTATTATGAAGGACTATCATGGACACCAACATCACCAGGTCTAGATTGCTGTGGCTTTTATCTGTGAGGTTATTTAAAAGCTATCGTGTTTAAAAAGAATCCACACGCAACTGAAGAATTGAAAGCATCACCTGAACAAGAAATTTCTCAGATTTCAACAGATATTCTGTCCAAAGTACTGCAAAATTTTGTTGTTCATGTGCAGAGAGTTGGAGCTGAAAGGACATAACATAGCTTATGTTTTGCACTAGGGGACTAACTTCCCTTGCGTAGAGAAGGTACTGTAGCCTATAATAAAAATTTCAGGCTCTTATTTCGGTTAATATATATATATATTAGTGGTGGACCGGATATCCGCGTCATTTTTAACATCCGCATCCGCACTTCTGACTGCGGATATTACCTCTAATAAATTATGCAATTTACAATTAAATTAGCTTATAAAGTAGCTTATAAAGCCCAGTAATGCACATTTCATGTAAAGTATTAATTATTAATGAACAAACAAAGATATAAACCTCAAAATATAAATACCTGGTAACACAGAAAATTGAATGAAACTTGTTTCATTCAATTTTCTGTGGCTGAAACTCTTGAGAAAGTTATTTTTATCATAATGAAAATATTAATTTTAATTCTTATGCATTGCCTGCCATAATAGTAACAGTAATATCACTAAATTTGAAAAATTGTCATATATTCATAATTCTATATTATATTGATAGATTAAATATCCGCATCCGCAGATATTGAAATAAAAAATCCGCATCCGCAAATGTTAAAAAACTGACATTCGGTCCACCACTAAATTATATATATATATATATATATAATATATATATATATATATGACTGTACGCTCTATTATTAGTGTAATTACCATATTTGTCGGCTTATAAGACGCACTTTTTTCCTTATAAATACCTTAAAAAATCGCCCTGCGTCTTAGAAGCCGAAAGTGGCAATACAGCACATCAATTAATTAATTGATTAATAACAAATAATACGAGTAATAATCATATTATCTTTCTTTATTGGCTTTTGGGTTTTCTTTTTATTGAATTTTACATATCCATTGTATTAACAATAAAGTGCATCAAAACTTTTTTCTTGAATTTACCTTTCCAAAATTAAGGTGCGTCTTTCACGTCGCAGCGTCTTGTAAGCCGTCAAATACGATAGATAATTAATTAAAGAATTGTTTGCTTGTTTGAGGGGTCGCCAAAATAATTGCAAAAAAAGAAGAATAATAGACTCCTTGTTTTTTATTTAATTAACAAATAACCTAAATAGATCATGATTACAGTGAACAACAAAAATGCAGGGATTGATGAATATACGATACTTGAACAAAATTCTTTGAATGATAGTTACAAAAGTGAAACGTTACGAGTTACAGTATGAGGACGCTTGATTAACCTTGGTTTTGCTTCCGCCCAAATTGTTTATTCTGACGAAAGTCAAGCGTGTTGATCCACCTTGGACCTACAGCTTAAAGCGGAATCCGAATCACGACCATCACGGGTGGTCAAAAATTACAAAGTACGCAGAAGAGAATTGACCATCAGATAAATTAAAATTTTGTGTAGAGCCTAAAGACTAGATTCAGCAATTATACGCCTAACGTAATTATTAGATTTGAAAACAAAGTTGCAATTATTGAAATCTATTGTATGGTTATAGTCTCTGATTAGTCTTATAGGCTCTATACAAAATTTTAATCTATCTTATTAATCTATCTATCTGATTTTTAACAAAATTATACTGTATGTAATAAAATTAAGAATTTTGTAACATTACCATTCCAAAATCCCCAGGCAACAGAGGTACATCCACCAGGTCAAAGCTGGGTCGGAAGGGTCACTTAATTATCCCCTAGGTAAGAGGATGGCGAGGTTTAGTCAGCTAATCGCTGATAATTAATTAACTTCAGGTGTATATAAACTTTGTTCTCTGTTTATGCGGTCATTATCAATTGACAAGGGCTCGCGATGAGCCGAAACTGTACTGGTGTTAAAGAAATAAAAATTTAAGTCTTCCTGAAGGGTGGTTTCCTTCTTCATACTTTTGTCGCGACAGTGCGTTATTCTACATCATAAAATAATATATTGAAGAACGGTTGAGTGGATTAATTAATTATCACTGTCATACATTCATCGTAACGTAGATATAGGGAGAGTTGTGGATGAAGTAGGTGACTTTTTCTGCTTGCAGTGAACGTCGGATTCCACTTTGAAATGAGCTATAATCGTACATGTGAAGTATGTACCATAAATTATGATACATTTTTTGATGATTTTAGTCACCACACTTACGTTAGTGAGAGATAACAGTTACAGTAACAAAAACTGTCAAGGATGCTACGATTTACAGGTGGTTCGGTGTAAAAGTCTGGGAGGCTTTTGGAAGGGTTGTCGAAGTATGTTTTCGATTCGGTAAAGCCATCGGAATCCCAAGAATATACAAACAGAATATTCTTGGGATTCTGGTGGTTTTGTTGAATCGAAAGTGTACTTCGATAGCCCTTCTAAAAGTTTCTTGGACTTTTGCACCGAATTGTTTGCAAATCGTTGCATCCTTGACAGTTGTTGTAACACTTTTGTAAATGAAATATACTTTAAGATCAACTTGTTTTTATACTGTATATACTGAGAGGATACCAAATGAAGTGGAAAGAGGAAATCAAGTGTTTTTCCCAGATTCAAAATTTAGGAAATAAATTAAGGTTCTCCAAAGAAATTGCAAAACCAGCAACGATCAACTTAAAGGAGAGATAAAAGCTACAAATTAATGTAGAGCATGCTTATAGAAAGCCTAAGAAGAAGAAGAGCGTTGGAAAGAAATGAATAAAAAAAGAAAATCTGTCGTTATTTGTGCCAAACAATCTCTTGAATATTCGAGCAAACAACTGGGTGACTGCAAACAAGAGGAGGACAAATTAAAATAATGTTTCTGCGAACTTTTTACGTCGGTAAAAATGCAACGGAAACAACTGGAAAGTATGAAAGGCCGAGAAAGAGAATCTTGGCGATCTTAACAACTCTTTGATGAAAGAAATCGAACACGTCAAGGCGACGATTGAAAAGATTCGAGGAATGGTAGCGGGAAACACGAAGGACTTAAACAATTACAAACAGAGAGAGAATAAATGGAAAAGTTTAACAAAACCTTGAAGGAACGTCTGTGTGAACTTCGTGCATGTTACCAAGAGAGGAAAGGAGTCATAGAGAAGCTGAAAAGGGACATTATTTTCAGTCATTTGGCAATTAAGGATCCTCAAACGTAGTAAAAATGTAGTAAGGAATATTAGTCACGTGATTTGAGCCTCAGAAACAACGATATTAATTACAATCAAAGCGATCAAAGTAAACTTTTTTGTTCAAATGAAATCTGAGGATTTGATTTCAAATTGTAAATTAGAAAACATACTTCCTTAATAATAATTAATAATAATAATATCATTAATATATATATATAGGGTGTGTGTGTGTGTATATATATATATATATATATATATATATATATATATATATATACACACAGTATAATGTATGTATGTGTGTATATATATGTATAATGTATGTATGTATATACCTGTGTATCTGTGTACTTAAAGAAACAATATCTAAATACATCGACAGTAATTCAGCTATTCATAGCTGTATCCTAGATATAAGTAAGGCATATGATAGGGTGAACCACCATATTTTATTTAAAAAACGAAGACAGGAAGGTTCCCATGTACATATTAAATTTATTAAAATTTTGGTATTCCCACCAATCTTTTACCGTTAGGTGGGGCAATGTACTATCCGAGTGTTTTGGCTCCTCTTGCGGGGTGAGACAAGGTTCCTTGCTGTCCCCTATGCTGTTTAATGTGTATATTGACGGATTAATTGCTTCACTTAATGAGGCAACAGTGGGATGTTGTATAGATAACACAAGGAGAAATAACTTAGTTTATGCCGATGATATAGTGTTAATAAGTCCATCTGTTAAAGGTCTGGATCGGCTATTAAAAGTCTGCGAAGTGTATTCGCAGAAACATGATGTTCTTTTTATGTTACAAAAACTAAGGGTATGCAATTTCATCCTAAAAGCTGTAAGCAGCCAGCTGATATTAGGTTTAAAATGAAAGGTGAAGTAATTGAGAAAGTACATGAGTTTAAGTATTTGGATCAAACTATGACCAGCTTCTTGAGTGATGACTCGGATATCGGAAAACAATCTCGAAGCCTTTGTGCTAAAGCGAATATGACTATAAGGAACTTTCGGTTCTGTAAAGACACTCTTTTTCGTACTTTCTGCAGTTATATATACGGACAGCAACTCTGGGTGAATTATAAAAAAGGTTCTGGCAAAACCCTAAATTTGCTGTACAACAGGTCTTTTAGACTCCTACATAAATTACTCCCGAGATGCTCAGCTTCGCAAATGTTTGCTACCCGCAATGTCCCGAGCTTCCCGGAAGTAACAAGACGTGTTCAATACAGTCTAATGCAAAGAATTAAAAAATCAACCAACCCGATTATCCAAGCTATCCATGAGTCCTGCCGTTTGTCCTCTAAGGCGGCCCAGTGTTTCCCAACCGGGGGCCATATGGCTCCCTGGGGGCCATGGCACATTTGAAGGGGGCCACAGGAAAATGTTATTTTGTAAAATAGAGTTAAATCTGCATATTACCTACTGAAAATAATGCTTATGGGGGGCCACAGGAAAAAATAAGGTTCCTAAGGGGGCCATAAGCCAAAACCGGTTGGGAACCACTGCCCGGGTCTAAGCGATGGAATTCTTGGTACGAAAACGTCTGTCTGCAGCTCCATTTAACTACGACATTATTGTATTATTTCCAGTTAGTTGTATATATTTCTACCATTAGTATGTGAACTGTCATTGTATTAATAATATTTGTCATATGGACTATAGTCTGCCAATAAACCTTTTCATTTCATATATATATATATATATATATATATATATATATATATAATATAAAGCAGCGGAGGAATGGCAGACCGGCTGCTTTATTTGCCAAGAAACCCGATGATGATGGCGCATACCGCGTACGGGCGAACCGACGCCCCTTCCCTTCCTGGTCCACAGGAGGGAGGTGACAAACTAGAAGAACCTGGAGCGAAGACGCCATCTGGGCGACCCGACCCGGCTTCTAAGCCGCATGGGACATAAGTCACTTATGGTATCTGACCGCATGAAAAGGGAAATATCAAGTATATATATATACACACGTGTACAACTAGCTGAACTCGATAAATGTTTGAGTTTCTTTTAAGTTTCACCAAAAAAGCATATGAAGGTGTGTCAAAATAGTTTATTTTTACAGTCTTCCTCTAAATCCTCTTAAACTTCAAATTTGCTAAATTATGACTGACTGATAAACTCGCGGCTCCCCATGGAGAAATCTTGAATCCGCCACCGTCTTCAACTAATGATCTTTTTGGAACCCATTTCATCATAGGCAACCCTCTGTAGATGAGGTTAAGAAGGTGAATGTTCTTCTTTTTTTTTTTTCTACTTATTTACACCGATATTCCTCCAAAAAGGATAGTTGATACTTTTCCTCATTACATATTGTAAATGTAATAGCTGGGATACCGTACAGATGTTTTTCAGGAGAATGTCAGCCACAGATTTTTTTCAAACCATTGCTTCTGAAAGGAACGGCCCTCTGAATTTCTTGGAAAGGTAATGTTGATTGGTCGGTATGATCCAAATGAGGTACAAGTTTTTTATATACCTTGCATTACATGGAATGTTAAGTCTGTACATGGGCAGGATCACTTCGAAATTTCAATTGTAGAAAGTGAGAAAGTGAATCTTCAGTAGTATCATCATCTGTTTTATTACAGCCTTGCGGCAAAATCTCGTTTTGTGACTCAGGACCCTGTGCTGCCTGTAGCTTCTCCCTAGAGTCAATACTTTTGCTGGCTTTGGTTTCTATATCTTTCTCACGATGTTCCATACTCGGCTATTCTTTGTTGCTGTGTGGGCCTAAACCAACTATCCAAAGAACTGCACATTTTTGCTGCCTCCTGAATCTCCTTCGTTTCCTTGTTATGCCCCCGCTCTCTTCGTAGAATAATGAGTAGTTAGCAAAAAGAAAAAGCCAGTTTATCGTAAATTATTCTAAGTAGGTTAAAAAAGTTAAAAAAAAAAAAAATTCTAAGCAAGTTATATTTTATATACTAATTTTTTACCCATCCCCTCAACGTGTTACATGAACAAAATCGAATTTCATAATGTCGATGTTCGGCCTTATGCAAGTACATGGATTCGGAATTCGAACTACATTTTAACTTTTCAATAAAATGACTAACCTAACCATACTTAACCTAACCTAACCTGACCTAAATTTAACTTTATATCTTATTATGCATGTCGACATTGTATAGATCGACTTTGTTTCGCTACCTGCCCTCAACAATAACGACAATAGTGATTTCGGAGTGAAATTTGGCTCGTAAATGGCAGCGTCTGTACGACAACAAAAAAAACGCTTGACTGAAAAGGAGCAATTTTCATTTGGAGTCTTAAATTGTTTCCAAAATGAGATACGGGAAAATTGCCAGATGAATGGTAATCAATAAAATAATCAAAGTAGTTTTGCTCGCGAATGATGATGTAATAAAACATTTTCCAACGTTTTTTGTGTCGAACTCTCACAAAGTGTGTATATATATATATATATATATATAAGACGTATCCTGAAATAATGTCATATTTTACATTTTCACGTGTCACATTGGGTGTGTTTTACATTATACTTATTGTTCATTGTGTAAGTTTCATTGATATTATATATATATATACATTATACATACATACTTTGTGTTACTTTGAATTCGAACGAGGTTCAGGATCGACCTGCGGTCGACCCCTCTGCAACATCCCACTTCATTTGCGGGATTTGGTGAAGGAGGGAATTGCTGTCTGATCTCCTCCTGCCCTCGTAGGGCACAGCAGCTGGGACTGTACAAAATCTGCCTCTTCTCTCATTCCAGTTTGTTTCCATCTCATTTCTAAAGTTAGGGACAAAGCCCTCAAGTATTTTCAATATGTATATTATTGTGTACCGCTCGCGCCTTCTTTCGAGAGAATAGAGTTTCAGGGATTGTAGTCGAGACCAGTAGTCTTCACCTTCCGTTTCTTCTATCTTAGATGTAAAAGTCCTTTCTATATCTTCAATGTTCGCAATGTCTCGTTTTCTGTATGAGCTTGTAAGTACTGAGCAATACTCAATTATTGGTAGGACTAGACTCTTCCATAATTTGAGCATGATGTTTGCTTTTCTGCTGCGGAAGTTCCTCCAGATGATTCCAATTATTTTTCTAGCCATTGTAACTTTGATGTTGTAGTGCTCTCTGAATTCTGTATCCAACGACATTATTACTCCAAGATCCCTGACTTGTAGATTTGGTGTTATCTGTTTGTCCTGCAGAGTTTTGTACCTTTTATTCTGCAGCTCCTTGTTATTACCATATCTTAGAAGTTGGAATTATTCTTCGTTGAACTTCATATTGTTGTCTTCTGCCCTTGTAATTTTCTTGTCACCTTCGTTCAATATTTCCTGACATATCTTTGTCACACCTGCGAAACATGATACAATACTGTCCTTAATATCTGCATCAATATCTGCAATCATTATTATGAATAGCAAGGGTGCTAATACTGTCCCTTGTGGGACAAAGTTCACGACTTCCGATTTAACTCCGTTTACCACCACTCTTTGTGTTCTTTGCGTCAAGAAATTAGGTATCCATCTTCCCAGCAATTCTTGTATTCTTAAGTTTGTGTGCTATGATTCCATGGTCACATTTATCGAAGGCTTTAGCAAAGTTTATATATTATATCTGTTTTGTCCTCTACACAATGTTTCCAATATTTTCTCCTGGTGGTTTAACAGCTGTGATAAGCATGATCTTCCAGCCCTGAAGCCGTATTGATTTGGGTTGTTAAGCCTTTTTCTTGTTGGTAGTAGGTAGTTTTACTCTAATTATGCGTTCAAAGCACTTTATGAGGTGAGAGCCACTGGCCGATAATTCTTGGGAATTGCTCTGTTACCACCTTTAAATAGGCGGGAGGGGCAATGTTCGCGTTCTTTAAGGGGAGTGGAGTTTGTCCTGTGTCGAGTGATTTCCTCAATAGTAAGTATAGCGGTTTTGCAATACTCTCTGCATTTCTTCAGAAACGTGGCACTCCATGTGTCTGGCCCTGGCGCCGAATTGTCTCGCATCTGTGATAAAGCCTTAATTACATCTCCTTCCCTGAACTCTAAGTCCATTAATAGGTTTGTGGCAGAATCTTGTTCTTGGCTGATTTGTATCTATGTCGAAAAATTCTTCTGGGTTTTCGCCTTCCATCTCGGACTTAATTAGGGTGCTAAACACCGAGTTAAATTGTTCCCTAAGCAGTTCGCTTATTTCTTTCGGGTCATTTGTGTATTTGACCTCCCCGTCTATCAACGACCAAATACTCTCCTTACACTGCATTTTCCTTTTCGCAAACATGTAGAAGTATTTTGGGTTATTTTTCATATTTTCTGCTATCTTGTTTTCCTCCTCATTTGTTTTATGTATGAATGCTTGTTTTAGGTCCAATTCTATTCCGCCAAGTTTCCTCTCTAATTTGAGTCTCTCTGCATCAGTTCTGCATCTGTGAAGATGTTTTATGGTTTGTCTTCGTTGCCTGAATAGTGTCCTGATTTTCCTCTCGAGTTTGCTACGTTTTTTTTTTCTCTCTTCTCTCTGGAATATATTTCAGTATTATAGGTTTGGTTTCAGTCTCTATTATAAATAGTACAGTATTGTTGTGGAGTCTTCTCGTGAAGTAGCAATTCCCAATTTACTTCTTTAAATCTTTATTTAGGTTTGCGCAATTTAATTTCTTTGAATTTATGTTTAAGCCTTCAAATATTTCATCTGCCTCTCTAGGATGCGTTTTCGGACCTCTGGGTGCTAACTTCAATTGTATATCGATGAGTCTATGATCGGAGAACTTTGTGTGCGTTACATTTTTATTTATTTTCTCGTTGTTATTTGTCAAGACTAAACCCAAAACGTTCTCTTTTCTCGTGGCTTCACAGACAGATTTCCTGGCTAAGGCCGTAATGTTCCATAATATCTAAAAGCATTGTTGCTTGGGTTCGATCATCTTTTGTAATGTTGCCATGAAACTTCTCGATATACATATATAACTTCGCCATTTTTCTCCCACGTTATGAATGGAAAATTAAAATCTTTGAAAATTAGAATATTTGTTGATAGAGTTTCAAATAATTTTAATGTTTTCTATTTCACATGTAGCAAATTGGAATTCACTTTTTGGTGTTTGGTGGTCTGTAGATGTTCATAATGGTTAGGTTCAGTTCTTTTACTTCTAATATAATAACTTCAATTGTGCTGTTTGATTTGTTTACCTTCACTTCGCATGTATTTTTCACGTATATGCAACACCCTCCCCCTCGTTCAGCCACTCTATCTGCTCTGTGTATGTTGTAATCCAGCAATGCTATTTTAGTATCCTCGATGCAGTTTTCACAGCCTTTTTGCCATTTATGTAAGTGTGTTTCCATTAGGCATATGATATCTATGCTGGCTTCGGTAGCTAAATTTTGCAAGTATTGCAATTTGCAGCCTGCATGGTCCTATAGAGGCCTTGAATATTTGTGTATAAAATATTTATCGGGTTTCTAATTTCCGTGTTCGGTTTTCCTATATACTGGTCGTTTTCAGGTCGATGTCAGGTTCCTGTTTAGTGTTATTGGTTGGGCCGCTGCATTTTGGAGAATTGGGGTTGTGCGCCTTGATAACACTGGTTTTTGCATTATCGGTGGGTGGTGTTGGATAGAGGGGTGATGTATGTAATGGTGTGGTGAATATATCTGCGGAGTCCTGTCCTTTCTTGTTAGTAGGGCAAGCTGTGCTTTTATCGTCGTTCTCATTTCCTCTAAAAAATTTGTTTTCTTGTTCATGTTGTTACTTCTAATTCGGACAAGATTTGTTCTTTCCCGTTCTCTTCTTTGCGTACTCTTTATGTGAAAATATGGGCATTCTATATTTAGGCATTTTCTCTCTGTCAGTGACTGTCTGCACATAGGAGGATTGAAAAAGTGGTAATTTTGTTCGTATCTGCATCTTCCATTCCTCATCATATCGAAGCATTTTCATCGGTGACTGTACCTGCAGTTTGATCCATATTTGCACGACCCTGTTTTTAGTATTCGCCCGTCGTTTAATTCCTTTACGTGTCCTATGTGATTCGATTGCTTTCTTCTGTTCCGCCACCACTTCCACCCTACGCAGTTTTTTTTTTTTGTCTTCGGCGAGTTTTCATTAGTGTTCCTGGTATCCCTCTCTCTCTCTTGTGTTCCTGTTATATCTCTCTCTTGCAGGGGTTATTTCATCCTCTAAGGCTACTATTGCATCTCCCTGTAGTGTGTTGTCCTGCTCCTCGTTTTCGGTTGTCGTCGTCGTTATCTGGTGTTTCCTGGTCCTCTGTCGGTAAACATGCATTGCCCATTTGCATTGCTCTATAACTATATTCTTTTTTTTCATTGCACTTGAAGCACAGGAAGCCATAAAGGCCTATGATTTTGTTATTTAGTCTATTATTTTCCTGTATTTTTCACCTAGATTCATGCATTCGTAATGTTTGAATGTATTGCAGAGCATACATTTTAAGCCTGTGGTTTGGTCTGCTTCACTTCTGCAGTCGCAGAGCTGGAGCGCGGCGCATTCCATTAGGCATAATCCAACTTTATTCAACTTTCTGAGTTTGCAGCAATTAACACATTTTTTCATATTTTTTCCCATTCTTTCCTTTATTTATTTTATTTTTTTTTCTTCCTTTCGGCTTCTCAAATTTCGGCTGCGTAAAACTAACCCTTATGTTTATGGCTTTTTCGAATTTCATCTGATGAGTCTATTCTGTAGGCCTAATGAAAAATCTCAAGAAAGCAGTTTTTCCGTTGGAATTGTTTCAATTTATGTTGATCCTTTTTTCTTTGTGCACGCTATGTGACGCCGGTTTTCACTTAATAAATTATTTTCGCGAATTCACTACTACTTAATACACACACTGGTATAAAACAGAATTTACCGCTGAACTTATAAACACTAGTTATTTGAATATTAGACAGAGCCGAAACAAACACATCCGTACACCACGAGTTAGAAACACACACACACACACACACACACACACATATATATATATATATATATATATATATAATATATATAATATATATATCTATATATATTATATATATATATATATAATATAAATATATATATATATTATTATATATATACAGGGTGGCGGAAAGTAGCTCCCTATTTTGGATTGTAAAAAAATACGTATATTATCCATTTATTTCAGAAGAAATAATATGAAAGGGTAGGCATACATGGTAGGTTTTCTCTAAAATTCAATGTGGGCTCCAACTCTTTTCCACCAGCTTCTGGAGCCGCCCAGGAATGGCGTCCACTGACTTTAGCAGGAACTCCGGCGGGATGGAGGACATGACTTCCCGAATTCGGTCCTCCAGTTCTTCCAATGTCCTCGTTTGGTGCGGTAGACTCTTCCTTTACCCACCCCCAAAGAAAGAAGTCGCACGGTGTCAAGTCGGGGCTCCTGGCTGGCCATTGATGTGGACCACGACGACCCATCCAACGCCCAGGGAAGTGGGCATCCAGCCACTCACGGACAACAAGAGCGAAGTGCGGAGGGGCGCCATCTTGAATAAATATCAGATCGTCGATGTTCTCCCATGTGCTGACAACCGGCCAGACCTCGTTTCGCAACATAGCAAGGTACCGCTCAGCATTCATGGTGTTGCGCAGAAGGAACGGGCCCACAACCTGATCTGAGGTCATACCACACCACACCGTTACACTGAACCGATTCTGCCGTTTTTCAGCGGTAACCATGGGATCCTCTCCTGCTCAGTAGTGGCAATTGTGGCGGTTGACAAAGCCTCCGACGTGGAACACCGCCTCGTCGCTCCAGAGGATGTTGCGGAAGAGATGGGGCCAGTCTTCATGCCAAGCCAGCATGATTTCCCCGAATCCATGCGAATGTCGCAGTCCTCGTCCGAGAGAGATTGGCAGTAATGCGGCTTCCACGCACGCCAGTTCAGCTCCTTCTTCAGCACAGTTCGCACTGAGTAGCGGGAGAGTCCACTTTCCCGAGCTGCCTGGCGAGTTGACTTTCGTGGACTCCGTGCGAACATTTCCTGAACTGCCTGCACCGTCTCCTGGGCCCTGGATGTCGAAGGGCGACCACATCTTCGAACATCTGCCACAGACCCCGTGGTCATGAGCTTCGAGTGGCAGTTCTTGATTGTTTTCGGGTCCACTTGGGCACGTGGTCCGTGAATGGCCCGCCACCATCTTTGAACTCGAACGACAGATTGCCAAACTTCGTACCGTGCCGCCAACTGGGCACGCTCCTGCAGTGTTAAACGCTCAGCCATGTTACCCTTCAATCTGAAATGAAAAAAAAAAAATGAACGTTACAATTGTACCACTTTAGAGAACACAAAGAGAACACTTAGAGAAAAAAAGATTACCGTTACAATTGTACCACTTTAGAGAACACACCATAACAATATAACAATACAATCACAATTTATACATAATTTATATGTAATTTAAATTAGGGAGCTACTTTCCGCCCACCCTGTATATATATATATATATATATATATATATATATAATATATATATATATATATAATATATATTCTGCGTGATTTCCTTCTTTCTGATCATAGACTATTAGAAATATTAAATTAACCACAATTTATGCGCAACAAACTTAACAAGTACTCAATAGGTAAGAATAATCGCGTCGATTGGTCTAATGTTAATATGCAACAGAGAATAGAATACAAAGACGGAACAAGTCACCTCTTTAATAATTTAGAAATTTTGCATCTTGTCGGAAGTAATCCTTGTTCAAATGATTCTCACTGTAAACTCATAGATAGGTATTGTCGTAAGATAGTATCCCTGCTAAGAGAAGCAGGAAGCCCCCTGATTAAATCTTACAGCTATCATACTAAGATTATTCCTGGATAGAATGATTTATTCCCTCCTATTCGAGCATCAAAAGCCTGTGAAACTCGCATAAATAACGATAATAAATAATTTTGGAAATTTGTTAAGAATCAAACGGGTGTCAAAAATGTCCTCCCTCCGACAATCGATGGGTGTCAGGGGAGGATGAAATTGCAAAGCTGTGGAAAAACCACTACTCTATCATTCTTAACAGTGTGAGTAGGGATAAACTTAAGATAGATTGCAGCGAAACGACTGTGGGAGGGACAAGGGAAAATACTTTGATATCGGTTTCTGAAGTAAAGAGGTTAATTAAAGAGTTAAAGACTGATTCTGCGTCGGGGGTAGATGACTTATCGAATGAGCACTTAAAATATGCCAATGACGTAATATGTCTGCATATATCATTGCTCCTATCAGCCATGCTTGTTCATAGCTATATCCCTGCAGAGTTCATGAGGGTATATATCTTGCCCCTGGTCAAAAATAAGTACGGAGGCATTCTGTCCAGCAATAATTACAGGCCTATTGCTGTCGCTTCCTGCTTCTCGAAACTACTAGAAAAACTCGTTACTCCGATTAAATGATTACCTATGGGGACATCTCTAATCAGTTTGGTTTTAAAAGGTCCCACTCAACTGACCTGTGTATCTATGTACTAAAGAAACAATAGCTAAATACATTGACAGTAATTCAAACTATTTATAGCTGTTTCCTAGATATAAGTAAGGCATATGATAGGGTGAACCACAAACATTTTATTTGAGAAACTAGGAGAGGAAGGTTCCCATGTAAGGTGTCAGGAAATGATTGCCCCCCCCCCTGTACAGAGAACTGAAAGGAATAGAAAAAAACAGACAAAAACACGCGAAAGAGCGTTTAATTTTGAATAAAAAACACTTGTTTTCATATCGGGTGTTGCCCCCAATTTGCAGCTCTGACGGCCATTAATCGACGGGGGTATGATCCCAGAAGTGTCTCAAAGAGATCGGTATCATGACTCATTCTTCAAGGACTTCGTTGATCTTTGCAGTCATAATTTCTGTTGAATACCGATTCTGAATGGGTTGTCCCAGCATTAAGGACTCCACCGATCCTTCATGATGGATCGCGACATGTTCACAGACATTAGATCGGGAGAATTGCCAGGCCATTCATTATTCCGAAAAAATCAATGTTATTGTCCTTAAGCAGTTGTTGAGTCGCAAGTGCTTTCATACAGGGGGCTTTGTCGTGAAAAGGTTGCCTGTTCAACATCCAAAACACACTCGGGGTCTTTCAAAAACGGAATTACATGTTGGGCTAAAATTACATTTCGAAAATAAGGCCCATCCAAATGGTTCCTCTTGGTTTGATAACCCAGATGAGCTTCCGAATAGAGAACATAATGAAAACACCCACACATGCTGGAGTTTTTACTATTTTTCGATACTTCTGGTCGTCTGGACTTCATCAGGAGTTGTTGCCCAAACCCGATCATTCTGAAAATTTGGTTTTCTGGAGACATAAACGAAGAATTCATCGCTGACAAACCAGTGAAGGAAATCGTCTTTCCGTCATTCTCAAGATAATCACAAAACCATAGCCGATCTTCAATATTAAGATCACTCTTCCGTGGCTCAGCTATTTCATGCCAAGCACTCAAGCCTTGGCGAACTCGAAATTGATGCACAAGTTGCCGATTGACTATCTTCCCACGACGGATAAGTATCTCTTTCGCTACCCCAGAGCAGCTCTTCTTTCGGCGCCGTGATGCAGCAAGCACAATGTCTTCGATTCTTGAGATAATTTCTCCGGTCTTCCTCCTCGAAATTCTGTTTCACAATCTTCAGGATTCTTATTCCAATTCCTTTGACAAAGTTCTGATCTTTTAATCTCTCAGCCACCCAGTGTCGAGTTATGAAAGTTGCACCAGCTTCCTTTGCTTCACGAAATGTGACAGCTCGAATGCGTCAAGAACTCGCTTTTTCTCTGAATCTTTCAAAATAGATGATGCCATGGTTTCTGTGGGATAAAATGGTAAGTAAGAATTAAAATCACAGGAATAGAATATAATGGTTTTATTCAGATTTTAACGCTCTTTCAAGTGGTCTCGCCGGTTTTTATCTATCTCTTCTAGTTTTTGCTCTACAGGGGGGGGCAATCATTTCCTGACACCCGTACATAGTAAATGTATTGAATTTTGGTATTTCCCACCAATCTTTCACCCTTTAGGTGGGCAATGTACTGTGTTTTTTTGGCTCCTCTTGGGGTGAGACAAGGTTCTTTGCTCTCCCAAATGCTGTTTAATGTGTATATTGACGGATTAATTGCTTCTTAATGATGGGCAACAGTGGGATGTTTTTTTCAATTACAGGGAGCAATTGCTTGCTCCCCGAACTGCTCTTACTCTCTGGCGACATTAAGACTAATCCAGACCCCACTACAACTTACACATGTCATCATACACAAAGACACAGACACATAGCACCATGAGACACATACAGAAGTATAATATTAACATATTACAGTACAACGTAGATGGCCTCACAAACAAAATCATGCAGCTTAGGGAATTCGTACACAAACAAAGCATTCACATAGTACTTATACAAGAAACAAACTAAAACGCACACACAAAACACCCATCATCCCTGACTTCACGGCGATCGGTCAAGATCGTACTGGGGGTAACGGGGGTGGACTCATCACTTACATACGTAAAAGCATTAGCTACACTGATGCTACCCAAAACATTACAAACACAATCCAAGCAGATAACACGATATAAATACAGGCAGTTAACATTAAAACACGCGCAAAACGCAACACCACACTAATCAACATTTACATCCCACCAGATAGTTCACCTCAGGTGCCAGCCAATTACAATCCACAGTTACACAATCTGGTCTCTCTCACTTATGTCATCTTAGGAGGAGACTTCAACGCTAAAGACACTAGTTGGTACCTGCACAACCAAAACACCACCAGAGGAGCCAACATAGCCACACAACTAAACAGCCTCTTCATTCTTAACAATACAGAAGAACATACACACACCACATCAAGCAGGAAACTCAAACTCCTCCCCAGACATAACGTTCTGTTCCCCCTCACTAGCAACACATACCCAATGGAGAACAGAAAAACAACTGTCATCAGACCACCTGCCCATCATCATTACAACACATTCTACACTCTGCCCCAACAGCCTTAGGCACACTTGCAGAAATTACAAGAAAGCTGTTTGAGAACAGTTCAAAATACAGACTGAGGAACAATTCACCACATTAAACAGCACACCCATCATAAACGTCAATACAACACTCAAGACATTTAATCAGATCATCAATAATACAAACAAATACATACCCAAGGGCAACATTAGGAAATACAACCCAAATTACACTAGAGAAATAGCCCACCTCATAAGGCAACATAACAACCTCAAATATAACACAAACACCACACACAGAAGCCATACAACAGCTCAACACAGAAATAAACAACAAACTCAAAGAAAAACAAACAAACATTCAGGGAATTCATAACAACACTAAACCACTCCACAGATACATCCAGGCTATACAAGACTATAAACAGCATTACCCACTCTAACAGCGGCATTCACACCTCACACGCGGCTATCTGTCGCAGCCAAAATAATATCCCAACATATACTCAACAAGCTAACATTCTAGTTAATCACTATGCAAAGATAAGTCACTTAAACAGAGACAACAACCAGAAACACGCAGACAGACAAACAGCCAGACACAAGAAAACCTACAGACTCGACACGCCCATTACACCCTTCAATACAGACCAGACCACCAAGATCATCAAAAACATTAAGAATTCGAAGGCTACTGGATCAGACAACATATCTAACATACACCTTAAACAATTGGGCACACAAGGAATACTAGCTCTCACAAATATCAGCACATATTCATACCAACACTGTATTATTCCTGACATATGGAAACAAGGTAAAATTATTACACTACTCAAACCAAACAAAACTCCAACAGAACCAACTTCCTATAGACCCATTACTTTACTATGCACACCTTCCAAAGTAACAAAGACTAATCTTACAAATCACCAACCCACACATTCCACTATCGCCTACTCAACATGGATTCAGACCTCACCACTCAACCACGACATTACTCACTAACCTCACGCAGCACATCATGGATGGCATCAACTCCAGACGACCAGCTCAACGTACACTATTAGCAGCAATAGACATTAGTAAAGCATTTGGCGCTATCTCACAAAATACTCAACACAAACATGCACAATAACACCAAAAGGGGTTATTGAGCAACTACCTTTCAGGAAGATACTCACATATCACATTTAATGGCAAGTCATCCAAAGACAAGATTTTTCCGAACAGGGTCCCTCAAGGCTCTGTTCTCTCACCACACACTTCAACTTATACATGCAGGGCCGCCGCTTCCATTAGGCGAGGTTAGTAAATGCTAAGGGCGCCAAAGATCTGGGGGGGCCAGCGCCTCCCGCCCTGTGCACGTCTGATAGTATTATGTAAGAACAACATGAAAAAAATAATGAAGGACTGAGAAGCATAGACAAATGATGAAAGGTTGTACGACGTATGTACACCAGTTTAGCTTGACTGATATTTACATAATTAACTTATTCATCTTATTGGGTCATTATAGAACTTTCACTATCACGACCTTTAACCCTTTAGGGACGGGAGTCGTAAATAAGCGATTTAAAAATGTTGCGCGCACAGACGGGAGTCGTCAATAAGCGACTCGGCTTATTTACGGCTTAATATGAGTTCCGGGAGTCGTCAATAAGTGAATAACTGTTTTTATGTGACATATGCCCTTCTTGCTTGGAAAAAACAGTAGATATGTCCTTTTTGCACGCATATTTTAGCACTTTTGAGCGTTCTGATTTGTTACTACATATGCCTCGCTTTACTCGCTGTTTTGATTGGTCATGACACTTTCTTGAACTGTGAAATGATTTTATAATTTTATAATAAATGTATGTATTAGCAAATTAAAATAGATCAGTGTAAGGCAAATAGTTTCTTCAATATGGTACCTTGATTACTTTGTGGGCAAACCCAATCGTGAAGTGGGAGGCGGGTGGGGGCGCCAGCTGCAGTCCTGCTAAGGGCGCCAAATAGGCTGGCGCCGGACCTGTATACATGCGTGACATTCCAACACTCATAGATAACAAGCTTACCTTATCATCATATGCAGATGACATCACTCTAACATCCACCCACAACAACATCGACACCGCTACAAATAACCTACAAACATACATAAACATTATACAAGACCGGCTCACACACAATAGACTCAAAGTAGCGCCCACAAAATCAACCATCACCTTGCTTACAAGCAGCACAAAAGAACACCAGATAACTCCACAGCTTACACTAAACAACAACAACAACATTCCATACACTCACAGGACCAAAATACTTGGGGTCACATACAACACATCATTATCTTTTGCAAACCACATTCAGGACATTAAAAACAAATGTACGTCAAGACTTAACACGCTTAGGGTACTAACAGGCACAAACTTTGGACACCAGCAGGAAACAACAACAATCATATACAAACAATATATTCGCTCAGTTATGGTATGTTAGCCCATGCTGGGCACCCATTATCTCAAACACACACACAAACACCTTACAGACAATACAAAACAACGCACTTCGTATCATTACAGGATGCACTCAAACAACACCAATAGAACACCTGCACACAGAAACAAAAATACTGAAAGTTAAGGGACATTTAGACATGAGGGGAACACAATTCATGGCAGCAGCGACAACTAACCCACAACACCCTTGCCACTACATGTACAATCATGCACCAACACCTCGCACCATTAAAGTAACACCAGAGACACATTATAACCAGTGGCGGCTCGTGACTTTCAGTTATGGGGGTGCTGCCTCAGAAATTGCGAACAATTGTGTCGATTATATATATATAATATATATATATATTATATATATATATTATATATATATAGAGAGAGAGAAAGTCGAATAGATAAATAGATAACTACTCACTACTCAGTCATAAAAATAAGTAAAATAGTATCATAAAATCAATTATAGGGTACTTACGCTTAACGGGTAATTTCAAATTTGCCAAAAATTTTATTTATAAACAAATTTCATTCTTCTGTTTTTATTCTGAGCGAAAAAATATTCTAAGAAATGAAAGCTATATATTGTAAATAATCGAATTATTATGTAATTAACTTCAATCTCACGACAAAAAATAAATGATAGCGAATCATTGATAAATGCAATTCGGAAATTAAATTTCGAATTAGCAAACGATACAGCAACACAACTACCACGTCAAACAAACAAATCGGCACTGCTCTGTCGACAGTGCTTTGGATCCTCTTAAACCCGCGATTCTGACTCGCTCTTCGTACGTCCGCCACTGAGGTTTCAAGCGTTTCGAACAAAATCTGGAACTGTTAAGTACGCAGTTCCACGGGAAGGCTGAAGCTACTTTCGTGATTCATTCGTTCGTCATTGAAATAGTTTAAGGAAAAAAGGATATAATCTGATTTAAAAACTCAAAGTTCATTGAAAAAACAATCAGAGGGGCTATTTTAAATATTTAAATATAAAGATCATAAGATCATGGGGGTGCTGCAGTTCCACAGTGCCTACCTGCGAGCCGCTCCTGATTATAACCAAATACTCCATTCCATACCACGCCCCACAGACATCACACAGTACACAAAACACACACACACACACCTAACCCACAAAGCATTGACACGACTCGGTCCGAATGCGGTCCTAGGTGCGAAGCCACCACCCATTAACAGGTCAGAGATCAGCCTGAGCAGATCGGATCGAGTTAACTTAGCACGATTCTGATGTGGACATCACCCCAACTTACGGACATATAAACACAGACTAGACAACTCCATAGACGACATCTGCCACCTGTGCCAGGACACACCACAAACAATTGAACACATTATGACAGACTGTACCGCTCTAGCACAACAACGAACACAACACATCACCACTAGTTCGCTGAACCTCTGGTCCACTCCGGAGGGCGATCGGTTACCTGCGTGCCGCCGGCTTGCTCGATCAGGGTGGGCTGATCGGCTAAACAACAACAACAACAACAACAACAACAGTGGGATGTTGTATAGATAATACAAGGATAAATAACTTAGTTTGCCAATGATATGGTGTTAATAAGTCCATCTGTTAAAGGTCTGGATCGGTTATTAAAAGTCTGCGAAATGTATTCGCGGAAACATTTTTTTTTTAACGTTACAAAAACTAAGGTTATGCAATTTCATCCTAAAAGCTGTAATCAGCAAGCTGATATAAATAAAACTATAAAATGAATGGTGAGGTAATTGAGAAGTACATGAGTTTAAGTATTTGGGTCAAATTGTTACCAGCTCCTTGAGTGATGACTCCGGTATAAGAAAACAATCTCGAAGCCTGTGTGCTAAAGCGAATATGACCATAAGGAACTTTCGATTCTAAACAAGTGAAGCTAAAGACTCTTTTTTTCGTACTTTCTGCAGTAATATATACGGACAGCAACTGTGGGTGAATTATAAAAGAGGTTCTGGCAGAACCCTAAATTTGCTGTACAGCAGGTCTTTTACTCTTACATAAATTACCCCCGAGATGCTCAGCTTCGCAAATGTTTGCTACCCGCAATGTCCTGAGCTTCCCGGAAGTAACAAGACGTGCTCAATATAGTATAATGCAAAAAATTAAAAATCAACCAACCCGATTATTCAAGCTATCCATGAGTCCTGCCATTTATCCTCTAAGCCAGGGCTTCTCAAACTTTTTTCACTTGCGACCCCTTTGGATCAGACAAATTTTTTCGCGACCTTTCACTCAATGTCATAGAAGCAATAGGTACTAACACTGCATATTTATGAAAAAAATATATTTTCAAATGTTTCTGCGACCCCCAATAATATTTACGTGACTCCCTGAGGGGTCGCGACCCCTAGTTTGAGAAGCGTGGCTCTAAGCTATCGAATTCTTGGTACGAAAACGTCTGTCTGCAGCTCTCCTTAACTACGACATTACAGTATTATTTCTAATCAATTGTATATATTTCTGTCCTTAGTATGTGAACTGTCATTGTATTAATAATATTTGTCATATGGACTACAGTCTGCCAGTAAACCTTTTCATTTTCATATATATTATATATAGAATATATTTTAATATACAGTATATATTATTTTATTTATAATCTCGAGGCTTCCTAATTGTTAACTTCATAATAGCTCTGGTAACAAGTGATCTTCCCTAATAAGCATACAAACAAACAACATTTTTATGAATGAGATAAAGGCATGAAAATAATAAAGCAGCAGCAAGCCCCTCCAGCACCCTACATGAAAGGAAAAAAAATTAGTATTAGTATTAATAATATACAGGGTGGGAGAAAATTGTTTAAGGATTTTATACATACAACTATTTAATTAACAACAGTAACTATACAATAAATGTTCAGATGATGAAACAAATCAAACAAAATGTCAGTAAGAATTTTATTCATACAAATAGTTTGTTAAATTGTAATTTATTCTTCAAAGAGTTCTCCATCTGCTATGACACATTTGTGGATTCTCTCTCTGAAACTCTTCATTGTTCTTGTGAACATATTGAGTGAGATCCTTTTCAGTTCATCTATTCTGCAGCCAAGGGCATTCACATTTGGTTAGATGAAACCAGGAGTGTAGAGTTTGTCATGCAAATAAGCCCAAAGCCAGAAATTAGATGTGGTATCCAGAATCTCACGGGCAGCTGCAGAGTAATATGGCGGCGCTCCATCATGTTGATAAAGCCAATTCCTGCAAACGCCATTAGCAAACTGTGGCAAAACTTTTTCTCTCAATACCTGGCAATAGCGTTTTTCATCCATCGTATCTCTCGATATGTCAAAGGAAACGAGTTCTGAATAACCACTGCACACCCAAACTGTTAGTGTAGCCGTTTTAACGGCTACACTAACAGTATTTTAGGATTTTGGGCTTACTAACAATCGTATTTTGGGATTTTTTTTTTCGCCCAGTAGTAAACGCTGTGTTTGTTTCCTAAATTTACTCGTTGAACCGGACACATTCATCTGAAAATTTGAGCTTTCGAACGAAATCTGGATCACTGTTGAACTTTTGTCTCATTGTTTCAACAAACTGCAGTGTCTATTAGAATCATTGTCGTATATAAGTTGAGATTAAATGGGTTTGGAATCGTAGTACCCCTGTGATTTCAGTATTTTTGGTACTGAAAATTTGGAAATACCCAATTCGTCTGCGACTGTTCTCGTTGAAGTTGTTGGATCGACTTGAAAACTGGCGAGGACATTTTCTTTGTTGTTGTCTCTTGTCGCTGTTACTGGCCTTTCGCTTCTTGGACGATCTTTTACCATGCACCCTATTTCCAAATGTTTGAGCTTCGAGTATGGAAGAGTGGTTGCATTTAGTGGTGGTTTATTATATTTTTTTCAAATAAACGCAAATTTCTTCACAGTTATTATAAGAAATATTCCACGATACAAAATACACTTTTCTTCATTGCTATATTCCACCCTTACTGACATTGCGCTGACTGGAGCTCGGGCCTAGTGCGTTCGTGTTCGAGCCTAGGGTCATTCCTGCCCTTGTATAGTTGCTTTGAAAAGTATCGCATACACTGCAGTGATATCAGTGGAATTTATTTATTTTTAACAAATTATTTGTGTGTATAAAATCCTTACTTTTCTCCTACCCTGTATACTGTCATTTTTACCTAATAGCAATTTTACCCTGTGGCATTTTTATATAAAATCAATGCAAATACTGCGTGCAAGTTTTATATTTATAATTCAACCGACTCCGAATTTTAATGTGACTTTAAATACTTTATAATTTTTTCTAAGAAAATAAAATTATATGATCTATCGTCGAATCCATATACCAGCGGTCGGCAACCAAGGGTAGTGGAACAAAGTCGACATGTAAAGGTATGTCAATATTAAAAAGTTAGGTTAACCTGGGTTAGGTTAACCTGATAATTTTCATTAAAAACCTGAAATGTAGGCCAATATTTGAAGTCTGAAATCCATATGCTTGCATAAGGTCGAACGTCGACACTATGAAATGCAGACCATAACGTAAGCGAAGCGATTTGCTGAGGGCCAAGCCCACTGACCACTTTTCTCACAGATAGGTAGGTACTTGTGTAATTTATTAAGAGCCTTGTAATTTAGTAGAAAACGTAGTTTATATGTAGGCCCAAAATACGCCTCTCTTTTTTTCAGGTGCTGAAAACATACTTTGGAAAGAGACGTGAGGATACAAGTGCTCTCCGGAAACATTAACTTAATTTATTATCCTGCAACATTTTCACTGAGTTTCTAGAATTTAATTGAGTGAAATTATAGCTTGGCGAAACTTACTATATTTTAATCTCGAAAAGTCATTTTCCTAAGTTTAAACACTTTGCGAATATAGATGAGTCAAGCCCGCTGGCCAGACAACTGTCGTCGGGGGTCGGGCACCGCCATATTAATAGACATACAATGGGAGCAGAGCTTTTGCATATATATTTTAAAATGAAGCAGCATTGGATTTAATGTGTAAAAATATTTCCCTTCCTCTGATTGGTCAGCCTGTGGAGAAATGAAACATGGTTCCTGATTGGATAATTCATAATCTTCAACCCAACATGGTCTCGATGCATATGAATGAGAGACTTTTGTAAAAATTATAAAAATTTTCAGAGGTCCGTTCTTACTATTTCGTTAATATATATATATACACAGGGTGTTTCCAAACCGGTCTGCCATACTTTGGGGGGTGATATCGAGTAAAAAAGTTAATACAACATCGGTTCTATTTCCAACCGTTGCGGAGCTACGAACGTTTCAAGATGCACAGAAAAAATGAACGAGAGTATTAATCTGATGTATTTATTGTTACATTTTATAAGATACACCTTATAAATGTTCAAAATGTCCGCCTCGGTTTTCAATGCACAGCCTTGCTCGTTCTGAACAAGAGTCCACTGCCCATTGAATCATTTCGGAGTATTCTCGTATGTAAGCAGCGACATCCATAATCCGACGCAAGAGTTCCTCTATCGTTTGTACTTTGGTCTTGTAGACCATCTCTTTCATAAGGCTCCATAAAAAGAAATCTAACGGGGTTAGGTCCGGAGATCTCGGGGACCACGATATTGAACCGAAACTACCACCAGTGCTGCCATCTATTGAATTACACACAAGTAGGGATTTGTTTGCACACCTTAAAACGTCCGTAGCTCCGCAACGATTGGAAATAGCCCCTATGTTGTATTAACTTTCTTGCTTGATATCACCCCTAAATCACCCACCAAAGTATGGCAGACCGGTTGTGAAACACCCTGTGTGTATATATATATATATAGTAGGCGATATTTTGCATGTCGTTGTGTTGTATTATGTATGGTGTAATGTTGCAAATGTAAGAATTAGGATACCTTACACATTTCGCGAATGGCATTTTCCTGAAATATGAATGAATGTTAGAAAAAGTAATGATTTGTAATATACATTAAAAAAAAATTTATAAAATGTTTTTAGGTGATTTAGATGCAATTTATATAAAATATGATTTATAATTTTTTTAAAATATGTATAAATTTATTAAACTTTAAAACTTTCGAGAAACGTTGGTCTATTCCATTTAATTCACATTAATCTTTAAAAACTTTAATAATTTTTAACAACAATTAATTTGATTGCTCGAGTGGACGTTATTAATTATATTGTAATTAATTATTCTTATTAATTATGTGGTAATTATTCTTAACACGAATAGTCGGCGGTTGATGATGATGATGATAAATTTTTTTCGCAGAATATAAATCCCACAACAGTATGCATACTCGAATTAATAACAATAACAATGTGCGTATTAATCTAATACTTAATAACAATATGCATATTAATCCAATTAAGTAAAGGGAATAAGCAGAAGGTGTGGTGATTTTGAGACGGACTCCTTTAAATGATTCTCTTTATTAACTTAGTCTTTGGGATATTGAAAGTTCAGCTTTTTCGAGTATGGCAGATGACATACATATTTGATGGCGCGTTTACGTGGATAGAGATCTACTTTGTCACACACACACACACACACACACACACACACACACACACACACACACACAATATATATACCGGGTAGGCCAAAAAAACTATTACCTTGATTTTGAACAAGATAATTTTACCTTTATCAAAATTTATTTGTACAATCACTATATGTGTTCTGTATAAAATTTCATGGTCTATCTCTTGGTGAAGTTGGATTTTTGCTAAATGTAACCATTATTTTGTAATTCGCTGTTATACAGACACGGGTAGAAAAACTGTTTCTATATAGTTACCTAATTGAGTCCAAGATTATGCGAAATGTGTCATCCTCCATTATCAATGCACGCTTGCAACCTTGACTTCTCCCTTATCGACGGCAGTACTGTATCAAGGATTTTTTCTTGGTAATAAGCAACAGTGATTTTGCATTTTGATCAACAAAAATAATCTCTGACTTACCTAACTTTGAAATAAGGATGGAAACCATGACTTTTTGAGAAAAATGCGGACGTTCCCTGCAAAGTTGATGTAGACTGATAGATTTTCTGTCCTGCCTTCCATAAACTCGGTCATTTTCTGTGTTTATTGTTGAAGCAACCGTAAAGGTCTTCTCGTCGCTGAACCATATTTTCGACACTTCTCTGTATGGAATCGATCTAACAGAACACGACATTTTTCAACTCTTGCTTGCTTATTTGATGCAGAGAGCTTATGAATTTCGACTCTTTTAAAAAATTTAAGACCCAGATCATCTTTTACCATACGACGAACACTAGAGCGAGAAATACCAGTAGTTTTTGAAATTTCTCTAACGGACTTGTGGGTGTTGGGCCGTTCCTCTTGACTGCATATCACGGATGAAATCGTGTCAATATTTTCCTCAGTACGTGATGTTTTTGGCTTTCCACTGCCTTCTTTTCGTTTGGTCGACCCTGTGATATCGATTTTATTTGAGATATTGAAGTCCAGGTATCGTCCATCGTTTCTTTGGAAACTCTTTCTTCTTTCGTTTTGCACCCCAGTGTTTCTCCTCATGCAGGTTCAATATCAATGTTTCATCTTCCAAAGAGTATTTCATTGCTATAACTTGTTCACCAACTATAGCAGAATGATGGTCTGAAATGAAAAAGAAATAAATTAATTATTTTGTGTCTGATACCTTCTCCAGTTGTGAGTCTGTATCTCTACTCCTGGGGCGTTGAATCTAGATTCAAAGCCAGCGTTTGAAAGAGTAAAAGTATGGGTACAACATACGGCCTCGGCAGTAAGGGTAGAGGGTGAACCACAATATTTTTTCAAAAGTTGGGTAGTAGTTTTTTGGCCCACCCTGTATATATATATATATATATATATATATATATATGTATATGTATATGTATGTATATATATATATATATATATATATATATATATATATATATATATATATATATATATATATATACTGTATAGCGTTCTTTTCCCATATCAGAACCATCCTATCCTACAAAAATTGTCTTCATATGAAAACATTAAACAATTTTTTTACAGAATACAGCGAATATCATTTTTGCTTTTAAAAAGATTAACTTAATATCATCAGCAAAGACATTTTCACATTATAAGATAAAAAGAAATCAAACTTCGTTTCATGTTTTAAACAAACAAGATAATTTATCTTCTTTTTTGACAATCTTTATTTGGAATTAATGTTTTCTGTAAAAATTATATATCTTTCATTCATTAATTTTGAAGAAAATTTGCAGTTTTCACAGTGGTTGTCTATACAACGTGCTATTAAGTTGTTCAAATGTCTTTTTTGGGTTTCAGACTGAAGGCAAATGTAAAAAGTTAAGTTTCACCATTTTTTTATCCGGTTGGCTTCCAACTACTGCTTATATATATATATATATATATATATATATATATATATATATATATATCCCAAAGACTACGTTGGGGAGTTCGAAATTCCCGGCTATAGAATGTTTCGCAAAGACCGCACCCGTGGGGAGGGGGTGGGGTACTAATATACGTCAGGGACACGTTCAGTCCGGTTGACTGGCAGTTCCGGTCGGAACGGGAGCTGCTTGGCGTCGATCTGAATGTGGGAGGGACGAGCTATAGGTTAATTTTGGTGTACAGACCTCCGCATCTCTTCCTCGAGGAGGATACAGCCCTGTACACCGAACTCCGGAGCCTGCTAGGGGATAGGGTGTGTGTAGTTTTAGGAGACTTCAACTGTCGCGGCATAAAGTGGGAAGCCAGGACTGCTGATGCTGAAGGGAGGAGGCTAGTTGACTTTGCTGATGAGAACTTCCTCACTCAGTGGGTCAATGAGCCTACACGAGGCGAAAGCGTTCTAGCCTTACTATTCACGACCGAAGACAACCTCGTCATTGGCCTCACCGTTGAGAATCGTTGGGCAGGAGTGATCACGGTCTGATTAGGTTCCGTGTGTGCGTCCCTCGGGTGAAGCGTAGTAACTCGAGAGGCAGTAAGCTCGATCTCCGGCGGGCGGACTTTGTTAGCCTCAGGGAGAGCGTAGGTGAGATTGGGTTAGAGGTCGGCGGCGATGCTGAGGGAGTGTGGAGTGCATTCCGGGACGAGTTTATGGTGCTGCAGTCTGCTGCCATACCCTCAAAACCGGTCACCCCTGCTTCAACGCAGCCTAAGTGGTTCAATCGTGACATCGCTTCGGCTATCCGAAATAGGAAAGTAGCGTATAGGAGGGCGAAGGCCAATCGTTCCAATGAGAACACTGAAGCGTATGTCCGCCTGTGTAGGGAAGTGAAGGCGAAGGTTAGACTAGCGAAACTTAACGAAGAACTACGGGTGGCAAGCCTCTGCAAGGGGAACCCTAAGGAGTTCTTCAGTTATGTTAACAGTAGAAAGACCGTAGCGGCGTTCTGCGGACCTCCGACGCGGACATCGCTAATGTGCTTAATGAGTACTTTGCGGGAGTGTTCACCAGGGAGGACACCCGCATCATCCCCGAGCCAGGCATGAGGCACGAAGGTGCTGGCCTGGATAGTGTTCGATGTACCGCGACAGTCGTTGCCGATAGAATAGACAAACTGAGCGCGTTTAAGGCTCCTGGGCCAGACCAGTTTCTCCACAGAGTGTTGCGGGAGGTGCGCGACCAGGTGGCTCCCCACCTGGCTACAGTCTTCAACAAATCGTTGAAGACGGGCCAAGTGCCTGGTGACTGGAGGGAAGCCAACGTGACCCATATCTTTAAGAAAGGGGATCACGAAAGTCCAGGGAACTATCGTCCCATTAGTCTCACTTCAGTTGTACGTAAATTATTAGAGGGGATAATAGCGGATAGGATCGTTGACCATTTGGATTCCTACAAGCTGCTTGGGGACTCCCAACATGGGTTTAGACGGCATAGGTCGTCTCTCACCACCAACTTGCTCGAGTTTTTCCACGTCATGTTGGGTGAGTACGATAAGAGTAGGGCGATTGATATACTTTATCTCGACTTTCAGAAAGCCTTTGATAAGGTACCTCACCGCCGGCTAATGGCGAAAGTGCGCGCGCTGGGTATCGGTGGGGAAGTAGGTAGGTGGATTGAAGAATAGGCGGCAGAGGGTTGTAATTAAAGGGGTTTGTTCGTGTTGGGCCTCGGTCACTAGTGGGGTTCCTCAGGGTTCCGTTTTGGGGCCACTGTTGTTTATCATTTACATAAATGATATCGACGGTGGCATCGTCAGTCGGATCGCCAAATTCGCTGATGACCCCAAGCTTGGGGCCAATGTTGGGACGCCCGAAGCGATCAAGGAACTGCGTGCGGACCTAGGTAGGATAGGAGAGTGGTCCGAAAAATGGCAAATGCCGTTTAACTTGGGTAAATGCAAAGTGATGCACATTGGCTACGCCAATCCCAAGTCGGACTACTCGATGTTGGGTAGTAATATCGAGGTGACTGATTTAGAAAAGGACTTGGGTGTGCTAATTAGCCGCGATCTTAAGTTTACGAAACAGTGTGTAGAGGTGGAAAAGAAAGCCCAGAACTATTGGATTATATCAGGAGGCAATTTCAGTTTCGGAACAAGGAGATTGTGCTCTCACTGTACAATTCCTTGTTCGGCCGCACCTGGAGTATGCTGTGCAGTTCTGGTCGCCCACCCTCAGGAAAGATATTGAGAGGCTGGAGCGAGTGCAGGCGAGGGCCACAAAGTTAATCCCTTCCGTTAGGCATATGGGCTACAATCGACGGTTACGCGCCCTGAACTTTACGTATAAGATCTGTGACACATGGAACAGGTTACCTTCGGAAGTTGTGAACAGTTCCTCTGTGGATCAGTTCAAGAAAAGGGTAGACGAAATCTTGCACACTATTTGAGTGTGTAAAGACATTTAGGACCTCAGTCTGCAGAAATTTCTTTTCCTATAAAATAGTTAATATATGGAACCAACTTCCCTCAGAGGTTGTTTCCTGTCAAAGTGTAAATGTGTTTAAAAAGGCTAGACAAAGTACTGAATACTCTCATAGTTTGACTAAAACATAAGAAAACTCTGCAGGAGATCTATTGCACGGTGTCTCTGTGAGCAAGCTAAATATAGAGCTATTTATATATTCTCCACTTTCCTGTAAAATTTCCTTGGCTACTTTTCCAGGGTCAAGGTATTTTCTTCAACCTTTTTCCGTACCTGCCTCTGGCAGGGAGGGAGCGGAGGGTGGGGAGAGAGCCTTCTACTTTTCTATCCAGTTTTCTATTACTGCTAGGATAGTTGAAAGAAAAATAAACTTTTACAAAATTTTCCCTGGCACCCGTTGCCATTGGTACCTCCTCGGTATGGGCCGCAAGGCCTTTTGAGGTACTTCTTTTCCTTGTAACTCTCTCTCTCTCTCTCTCTCTCTCTCTCTCTCTCTCTCTCTCTCTCTCTCTCTCTGTTAATAGCAGAAAGCCAATTAAAAATTCTGTAGGCCCCTTAAAAGATAGAAATGGCGTACTGAAATTCGGTGATAAAGATATAGCTAATATGTTAAATGAGTTCTTCGTTACAGTCTTCACGGAGGAAGACACAATAGAAGTGCCAAGTCCTCGGATTACATATGACGGTGACCAGCCCGTAGAGACCATAAGTTTTACGAGAAATGAGGTACAGCAATTAATTGATAAGATGAACAAATACAAATCACCTGGCCCCGACTTATTTCTTCCAAGGGTATTAAAAGAGGTTAGCCACAATGTTGTTGACAATTTAGTAACCATATTCAAACAATCAATCGAGTTAGGGAAAGTTCCAACCGACTGGAAGTTAGCAAATGTAACACCAGTCTTTAAAAAGGGTGATAGGGAAAATCCTTGTAATTATCGCCCGATCAGTTTAACATCAGTTGTCGGCAAACTGTTGGAATCCATCATTACAAAATGTATTGTGTATCATCTTGAATCTAACAATCTAATTTTTTATTCTCAACATGGATTTAGGCGACATAGATCCTGTCTGACAAACCTGTTAGAGTTTTTCCATAATATGCATACACTGTACGATGCAAGTAGGGCAATAGATATAGTGTATCTCGACTTTCAAAAAGCCTTTGACAAAGTCCTCACGCTAGATTGATAGCTAAATTCAAAGGACTAGGAATCACCGGGCTCGTTTCCAACTGAATTGAAGATTGGTTAAAAGATAGAAAGCAGAGAGTGGTAATAAATGGAGTGGCTTCGGAGTGGGCGCCCGTCACCAGTGGTGTCCCACAGGGTTTCGTTCTGGGTCCTTTACTTTTTATCATCTATATTAACGATACAGACGTCGGGCTTTTAAGTGCAATCTCAAAATTTGCAGACGATACGAAATTAGGAAGTAGTGTAAGTACTGAGGAGGCCGTAAGAACACTTCAGAATGATCTTGACAGGTTGGGTGAATGGTCTGCTACTTGGCAGATGCCATTCAACTTGGACAAATGTAAAGTAATGCACATAGGTTATAAAAACCCAAAGACCGATTACTCTCTTGGGAAGGAACTTGACTGAGACCGATCTAGAGAAAGACTTGGGAGTCTATATCAGCAACGATCTGAAACCGTCGAAGCACTGTGCAGAAGTCGAAAAGAGGGCCTTAAATTAATTAGGTTATATTAAAAGACAGTTCCAGTTTCGGAACAAGGAGACTGTAATGTCTCTCTATAATTCTCTAGTCAGACCTCAAGTGGAATACTGTGCGCAGTTTGGTCTCCATCCCTCAGGAAGGATATAGAAAGGTTAGAAACAGTACAAGCAAGGGCTACAAAATTGATCTCTTCAATGAGAATTCAAAGCTACCAACGGAGATTGGAGCGCCTAAATCTGTTTAGCTTAGAGACGAGGAGGTTGCGGAGTCAGCTTATTCAAGTCAAGATGCTTAAAGGAATAGACAGGGTAGATTACAGAAACTTATTCTCACTTAATGCCAATCCGACAAGAAATAATGGGTTTAAACTGGAACTAAAGACATTTAGGACATCTATCTGCCGAAATTTCTTTTCCTATAAAATAGTTAATATCTGGAACCAACTTCCCTCAGAGGTTGTTTCCAGTCAAAGTGTAAATGTGTTAAAAATAGGCTAGACAAAGTACTGAATACTCTCATACTTTAAGATTAAAACCTCAGAAAACTCTGCAGGAGTTCGCTTGCACGGTGTCTCTGTGAGCAAGCTAAATATAGAGCTATTTATATATTCTCCACTTTCCTGTAAAATTTCCTTGGCTACTTTTCCAGGGTCAAGGTATTTTCTTCAACCTTTTTCCGTACCTGTCTCTGGCAGGCAGGGAGGGAGCGGAGGGTGGGGAGAGAGCCTTCTACTTTTCTATCCAGTTTTCTACTACTGCTAGGATAACTGAAAGAAAAATAAACTTTTAATAACAGGAACCCCAGAGTCGACCGAAAGGTCTTTGAGGCTTCCTCTTGTCCTTGTAACT
>JAJOZX010013185.1:0-75000 GCA_023014485.1 Bathynomus jamesi
TTTCGGGTACGCTCGCCGTGATCCTCTGCCACCTGGATCATGTATTGAGCTGATCCTCGTGCTTGGTACGCCCTTTGCCGTGAACTCGTGGATGAGGGCCACTCCTCTTTCAGCAGTGTCGTTAGTCACGAGGAGCTCCCGACATTCCTTCCCCAAGATTGTACCCGTATGATGTTATCCAGGCCGCAGGGGGCATTGACAAGAACACAGTATCGATTTCAAGATGGTGGAAGATCCTCTTAGTTGTGGAGGTGAAGAAGTCCGGAAGAGCTTTGCAACGACGCTCTTGCGACGGCCAACACACGAGGGCTGGGCTCGAGGGATCCTCCCACATAGTCATGTTAGAGACATCTTGAGTTTGTCAGCATCTGCAACATCGTCGTCGAAGAGAGCGAGACCGACTGTAACTTCAGACAAGACCATAGATGCCGATCATCGCCTTCGTGGCCGGCTTCCTTGATGATGAGATCCTCATGTTCCGCGAGTTCCTTGAGCAGCGTGAGGTCCATTCGTGCTGCTTCGAAAGCTGTCTTGGCTGTGAACCAGTCGCGTAGGTAATGTTTACGACGAAAATGCAGAAATCTCCGAGCTTTTCCAGAGAAGTCCCATGCGGTTCGGGACCACGAGAGGAAGAAGGACGTTGTGGCCGCAAGAGTATAACAAACTCCTCCTTGACATCCAAAATCTTCAGGGTTTCCCCAAACAACCAGATTTCATCAGCTAGCTTCTTCACTTCCTTAGCACCTTTCGTCGCCATTTTCATTAAGCAAACCACTTGTGGAAGAAAAGAAACCAACAATTAATAGAGAGCTCATATAGAAATCTTAACCCAGTATTCCAGGGTATTTTAACGAAAAGAACAGCCGAGGTGGGGCCAATAACATATATACTGATAACCCAGATCATATGGCCCATTCCGGAATAAATAGGGTATTAATTCACTGTGCGAGACCCCTAAACATTGATATATTGAAATGATTTGTGTATTGCCAGGTTTTTCATTAAGTGGATCAAAATTGCAAGCGAGCGAACGCGTGTGACAATTCATGTTTTTGGACGCACCTAATATACAGTATATATATATATATATATATATATATATATATATATATATATATATATATATATATATATTATATATATATATATATAGTGTGTGTGTGTGTGTGTGTGTGTGTGTGTGTGTTCTGTGATTGTGGTAGAAAAATCTGAATTTTATTATTATTATTATTATTATTATTATTATTATTATTATTATTATTATTATCAGTCTAGGCTATGTATGTTAGGAAAACACTAACTGTTTTACTGTCATATATATGTATATAATTTATATTATCTTGTTACATCTAATATACAGGGTGTCCCATAAGTCCGGTCTCATAGGAAAATTTATTTTAAATTAAATTTACAAAAGTAATACATTAGAACTAAAACAAATGTTCAAATTGATGTCTTGTTTTGGGACCTTTTTCTTGTTGGAGGTAGAATAACACGCAACGGCTGATATGGAAGTGAGTTACACTCCTGAGGAAAAAGGGGGCCTTAATCGCTGGATTAAATGATACATGAAATATCGAGACTTTTACAGTGAATTTTAAAAAACATTTATCGAATACGTTTTACTTATAACGGTTTTACGTTTACTTTTACGCTTTTACGTTTACTAAATCATAGAGTACGTGTTTATTACGTTATCTTGCAAATAGAAAAATAAAGTCGTTCCATTATTTTTACCTCGCATTATGAAGGTCGAAATGTATAAGAAAGCGTCTTTGTGATAACTTTACTAGAAACAATAACAATGGGAGGTAATTACTTTATCGACCCGTCATCAGTCCAAATGAAATCAAAATCAAAATTAAATGAGCGAAAAATAGGCTGAAATGAAGTCCCCCCCCCACCACCACCACCCCCATTTAAAAAAAAATTGAGATTCACTAGACCAGTTCCAATGATGAACTATTGGTTAGAATTTTTCAAAATTTTAAGAAATATTTAAATTACCGTGTAAAGAAAGTAATTAAAACCACAATGGAAGTTAATTAAAAAAGTAGGTACCTTAATATTAAATTTGTTGCCTTGGTTAAGTGGCAGTCTGTTTGTCTATCTCTTTGTCTGTCTGTTTATCTATTTATCTGTCTGTTTGTCTTACTATCTATCTAGTTGTCTGTTTATCTATATTTTTTTTATGTAGGAAGGAAGGATCAAGGGCAAGCGCCCCCAAAAATGACCCCCCCCCTCTATATAAGAAGGAGAGAGCCAAAATCAAGTTCTCCAAGGCTCACGATGCCAGTTTTTTTTTGTTAAAGATTGTGCAGTGTGTAAAATGCATGTATGTGTAGCGAAGAATAGGGAGAGAGAAGTGTGTTTTTGAAAGCATGCTAGACCGCTTATAGGGTAGATGAGACGCGGGAAAAGATCGGCTAAAGAGGACAGTGACAGTAGAAACGGGAGTTCCAGCACTCCCTGTCTCCTACCTAACGTCCCTCCGGAGTACTTCCCTGGTCGATTGGTGTCTACAGTCTCCCCCCTTACATTTGTCTGTCTGTCTCTGTCAATCTATCTTCCTATTTGTCTGTCTCTCTCTGTTTGTCAAGCTATCTATCTGTTTGTCTGTCTGTCTTTATCTATTTATCTGTCTCTATACCTATTTATTTGTCTGTCTGTCTGTCTGTGTATCTATTTTTCTGTCTGTCTGTATACATTCATAATAATAATAAGTCAGGAGAGCCAGAAAATGGCACAGCGGTCAGGCCAAACCTACCGATCTATTGGCGCTGGTGTTCAGTGGTATAGATTCATAGAACATCAAACTCGTAATTCCAGGGTTCAGAATCGAATCCCACTGCGGACGGTGTGAATTTATTTCTTCCAGCTAAAATCGTTACAACCATATTTAAAATTATCTCAGTCTACCCAGTGGTACATATAGGTATTAGTATCGGTTTTCCTTTAGCGATCCGGAAGAGGGATTGAACTTCGCTAATAAGGGTTCGGGATGTACATATGTAATAATATGAACAGAGTAAAAACCCTCATTTAGTGTTGTCCGCGTTAGTTCTAACAGAGAGTAAGTAACTTTTCCTTAAATATAGTGAATGAAATAAATAGTAAATTATTAAGTAAACGAGCTTTTTCATTTGTTCTAAGCCGAAAACAATGCTAAATATTAAATGTATGTGTGCGTATGTTACCTTGTGGTACTGTATGGAATTTCATGCGTAAGCACGATTTTTGCATAATGCAAAATTAACCTTATTAGGATTCGAACCTGGCCCTCTTTAGATATAAAGAAAAGATATTCTTTAAATATTCTTCGGATATAAAGAATTGTTCCGTTCGAATATACCAATTCAAGGTACGAGTAGCTCGCAGCATTATTGTCAAGTATGTAAAGGTCAAGTTACTAACGAGGTTTCCGTAAGTAGTTCATCAGCAATAGAAGCAACAATGTTCCGAGTTATCATATTCAAAGCGTACGACGAGCGTTTGTCGTTAGTGCGCATCGCGGACAATCCGGGCATTATACGAGAACTGAGTGCGTGTTTCATCAGGAGCGAGAAACTTTCCACGTATACAGACTATATAAAAATTTGTAACCGATAAAGAAAACAAGGAAAAAATGTTCAAATCAAATTCCTTATCATTGTTGACAAAAATATAAAGTTTTGTCTTTATTGAGCTCCGGAAGAAGAAATTATTTTTGTCATTTTGCTTTATTTTCTTGTTCGTTTGTTTTCCCTAATTCATTTTCTTCATTTTCTCCTTCCCTTTTCTCTTTTTCTTCGAACTTCGGGGGCACAATAAAGGCCCGACCCGGGGCTGAGATGAGGGGAAAATAAATACGCGGAGGGGAAAAGGAGATTTTACAAAGTATCCACAAATTCCAGGCAGACGAAGACACTCAGAAGAAGTCGGAAAAACAACTAACTTTATACAAGATTAGTTTTATCCGTTATTTGTCCGTCTATCTGCCTATCTATCTATTTATCTATTTTCCGTCTGTCCATTTATGTCTTTCTACTTATTTGTCGGTCTGTCTATCTATTTGTCCGTTTTTCTCTCTATTTATTTACTCGTCCGTTTAACTATCTATTTGTCGGTCTATCTGTCCGTATACGAAAACTAAAACTTAATAATAAAACGAGACAAATGATTGTATCGGGGTATACAAATAGAGTATAGCGAGCAGCAAATTAAAACTTTTCATCAGAAAAACCAAAAACAAAACATGGTATAAATTTTAACCTTAAAACTAATTTCGGTTTTATATTCCGCGTAAAGTAAAAGTTTTTATATATATAATAAAGAATTATGACTCACTCAAAATATTAACCAAGGCCCTTCCCCCCGCCCCCCCCCCAAAAAAACTCCTTTCCCGCACCCCAAAAAAGTTATATAACCAGAATGTGCCTCAAACTTAGGCTGATTCCTCTCGCGTTTTTTCTTACGATACCTGAGTAAAGTTTTGCAATAAACGTTCTTGCCGCAGCGAACAAACAAACATGGATAACGATTCACCTATGAAAAACGTGCGAAAACTTCGTAACGGGTTAAGAGCTTTTCGAAACTGGAAGAAAAGGAAAACCGGCGACCGATATATAGGAAGAGAAAATTGAAGTCGAAGATTACATGTAGGGATATGGAGGATAAAAGAAAACAACAATTACAATATACAGGGTGTCCCAGAATTAACTATCTATTTCAATGAAATCGGACAAATTTTTTAAAAACACACTTTTATTTATGTTTATCATGTTTAATATGTGTTAAAAATGTATAAATTTCTAAATTTTTTTCATAATTTTATTTTCATAATTTTTTCATTATCTGGTCCAATGAAAGACCGTCTGAAGTCATAGAATGGCAAAGAGACTCTCCAAAAGTTAACGTGTGGCTTGGAATGACCAAATCCAAAATTTATCTTGCTCCATCTTGTTGAAACACAACATTATCAAGAATGCCATCATCAAGAAGCTGTGGTTCGAGAAACTGCTGAAGCATATCAAGGTAGACGGTACCTGTTACAGTTGCTTCCGCAAAGAAGAATGGGCCATAAATTTTGGATTTGGTCATTCCAAGCCACACGTTAACTTTTGGAGAGTCTCTTTGCCATTCTATGACTTCAGACGGTCTTTCATTGGACCAGATAATGAAAAAATTATGAAAATAAAATTATGAAAAAAATTTAGAAATTTATACATTTTTAACACATATTAAACATGATAAACATAAATAAAAGTGTGTTTTTAAAAAATTTGTCCGATTTCATTGAAATAGATAGTTAATTCTGGGACACCCTGTACAATAGTGGGAATTTGTGAAACGAATTAAAAACAGATTGAGAATAAATTAAAAAATTATAATATATATAATTATATATATATATATATGGTGTCCCATAAGTCCGGTCTTACAGGAAAATTTATTTTAAATTAAATTTACAGAAGTAATACATTAGAACTAAAGCAAATGCTCAAATTGATATCTTGTTTTGGGACCTTTTTAAGGGACCTTGTTGCAGGTAGAATAACACGCATTGGCTAATATGGAAGTGAGTTACACTCCTGATAAAAAGGCCTCCGCCTTTTCCTCACGAGTGTAACTCATTTCCATATTAGCCATTGCGTGTTATTCTACTTTAAATTTAATTTGAAATAAATTTTCTTATGAGACCGGACTTATGGGACACCCTGTATATATATGTGTGTGTGTGTGTGTATATATATATATATATATATATATATATACAAAAATGAATTAACAGACTTTACTTGCTTTACTTACCGGTAACTTAAAGTATTATAATTCAATTATGAACATTTGCAAATTTAAAGAATCTCATTTCCCATTACGTGACTTTAATTAAAATCAAACCACGACGAGTAAATACGAGAAAATCGTTGACAAAAATTAAAAAATTAATTAGTAATGAAATAATCGGTAAAGGAAACTTATTTTGTTAATTAACACCTTAATTCAACTTTTTCTGAACGGATTATGACGTCACAATCATTATGAAATTGAAGATTCTATTAAAAAAAAATTTAAATCTAATGGTTTAAAAGAAAATCATAATTTGCATAATTATGTTTTCGGTGCTTTCATAATTAAAATTATGCGCGGGTCCCAATTTTAATTTTAATCTATCATCATATACAGGGTGTACATAAAGTCAGGATCTATTTTTGTGAAGCACTTGGAAATTATATGGAATTCAATCATAAAATGATAAAGTGGTAACATTTATTAAATAATTAAGAGTAGGATTCGACGTGACGCCCATCAGTATCCCTGCACAGCTCAAATCGTTCCGCAGCATTTCGAAACACATTCTGGAGCATTTGCGGGGTTATGTTATCTGCAGCAGTTCATATACGTGTACGTAAGTTTCAAGACTCGTAATCTTCGTCTGATAGACGTGCGACTCGATAAAGCCCATGCAAAGAAATCTAAAGGGGTTAAATCTGGTCATCTCGCGACCAAGGTCTGTTGCTTCCGCGTCCGATCCAGCGATTTGGAAAACGTCCATTTAGATAATCCTGAACAATTTTGGCATAGTGACAAGGAGCACCATCATGTTGATAGACGACGGGGATAGGATTGTTAGTACCGTCGTCTATCAACATGATGGTGCTCCTTGTCACTATGCCAAAATTGTTCAGGATTATCTAAATGGACGTTTTCCAAATCGCTGGATCGGACGCGGAAGCAACAAAAGACCTTGGCCAGCGAGATCACCAGATTTAACCCTTTAGATTTCTTTGCATGGGGCTTTATCAAATCGCACGTCTATCAGACGAAGATTACGAGTCTTGAAAACTTACGTACACGTATACGAACTGCTGCAGATAACATAACTCCGCAAATGCTCCAGAATGTGTTTAGAAATGCTGCGGAACGATTTGAGCTGTGCAGGGATACTGATGGGCGTCACGTCGAATCCTACTCTTAATTATTTAATAAATGTTACCACTTTATCATTTTATGATTGAATTCCATATAATTTCCAAGTGCTTCACAAAAATAAATCCTGACTTTATGTACACCCGGTATAAAGAAAAGAGATTTGATGTAGTTGCGACTCGTCAGTGTAATGAGTTGGCAAACCTTTATTCTAACAGTAAAAAAAAATTAACCAATAGTTTTGATTGTTTTAAATTCGAAAGATCTTCTTGTCTTAAATTACCACTGTGTATCTTGTGTTTAGTGCAATCTGTCGTAAAAATTGAATTGAATCTCGAAGGTTTTGCCTGAAACAGCTTCTCATTGGCAAATTCCCATAAGAATACTTAGATTAGATGACAGTCGATCAGCGAAGTTAAGCGACATTGTGTTCGGGTTGTAGTTCTTCGCGTTCCGATGATGTAGTGACCCGTGGTTCCGATCCCACGTCAATTTTTGGAGTTTATTGGTAAGTAAGTACAGTATATTTAATCCACAAAGTGACATGAAATTCATTATATCAACGGAACGTCGTTACTCAGAAGTAACACGCGGGTTTCGCTTGACTTTATCAGCCGAACTTAAAAAAAAACGTTCAGGGGGATGCGCTTCTTTTGGCCAAAGTTTTACATGCCGTAATTAGTTTTCCTGGTGCTTTATTTTAGTCTATCTGGGAAATAAAATAATAACCTTATAGATATAAATGTAATGTAATTTAATCCTCTCTGACAGTGGGTGAGTTAAGGCACAAAAAAAAAAAAAAAATTAGATGTTACTTCAGAATAATGGCGTGCCGTTGATATTTTGAATGTCATACTACTTTGTAGTTAAATATATTTACCAAGAAACTGCAAAAAATGAAAAAAGTATGCATTACATCAAGTTTTTCTGAGGAAGTTCACAAATCTTGACAAATGTTACTAAATTCATTATCAGTACTCAAATTACATTAGTGATGTTGTTTCGTTAATACTGTATCTCTCACTCCATCAAATTTTAAGGTGAACTGTAAAAATAAATTGTTGTTTTAACAGTATTTTGCTGACAGTTTTGGTGCCAAGATTTTAATGTTAATTATATGATAGACAATTTTCACAGAGAAAAATAATTGCGAATGAGGCGGGATGCTTCAGAGGGGTCGACCTTAACCCCAAGTTCATTGCCAATAATACTTATAAATTCAGCCACACGAATACAAATATTTTAAATCAGTTAATCTTCTTCTGCAGCTTAAATCCCATCTCTATATGGGGTCGCTGTTCTTGATGAGTCTCCTCCATTCTCTTGTCACGCACCATGTCCTCGTCCAAATTTTTCTCCCGGATGTCTGCCGCCACGCAATCCCTCCACCTCGCCTTCGGTCTACCTCTTCTTCTCCGTCCCGGCACCTCCATTTCCAGCACCCTACGTCCCACGTAATCCTCCTCTCTTCTCATCATGTGCCCATACCATCTCAGTCTGGCTTCTTGGACTTTTCTTGACGCCTCTACTACTTTCACCGTTCCTTTAATGCGTTCGTTTCTGATTCGATCCCTTCTAGTTACACCGCACATCCATCGCAACATTTTCATTTCAGCCACATCCATCTTTCTGTCACTAGTCTTTTTCATTGGCACCGTCTCCATTCCGTACAACATGGCTGGCCTAACCACTGTTTTGAAGACCTTCCCTTTCAGCTTCACCGGCATCCTACGATCACAGAGAACTCCCGACACCTCTCTCCAGCTCCTCCATCCCGACTGTATCCTACGATTCACCTCTCCCTCTGCTCCCCCCTCTGCCTCGATTGTTGATCCCAAGTATTTAAAACGATCTACCCGTTTAATCAGTTCACCGTTTAACATCATTCCCCCTCCTTCATCCGGTTGTACATTACATCTCAGATATTCAGTCTTCTTCCGACTAACTTTCATACCTCTATTTTCCAGTGCCTCCCTCCAATTTTCTAGCTGTTGTTCTACCTCCTGTCTTGTCTCTGCGCACAACACTACATCATCGGCATACATCATGCACCAAGGAGCAACCCCTCTAACCTCCTCAGTCAACACATCCAACACCACGTTGAATAGGAATGGACTCAGTGCTGACCCCTGATGCAGACCAACCCCAACTCCAAAACTCTCCGTTACACCAACACTACACCTCACTTTCGTCGTAACCCCTCTATACATTTCCTGAATCAATCTGACGTACTTCTCTGGGACCATCTTTTCCCTCAGGCACCTCCAAACCTCTTGTTTCGGTGTCCTATCATACGCCTTCTCTAAGTCTATGAAAACCATGTACAATGCCTTCTGTCCTTCCCTGTACCTTTCCTCCAACTGTTGTAATGCAAAAATAGCATCAGACGTACTTCGTCCGGGCATAAAACTGAATTGCTCTGTCGACACGCCTGCCTCCTCCCTCAGCCTTAAGTCCACAATTCGCTCTCACACCTTCATGGTGTGCGATATCAGCTTGATACCCCTATAATTTGAGCATTCCTGTATATCCCCTTTCTTTGAATATGGGTACTATGATACTGGCACGCTATTCCTCCGGGACCACCTCTTGGTCGCAGAGCTTTTCCATAAGATCATGCAGGAGATCCACTCCTTCATCGCCAAGTGCCTTCCATACCTCTGCCGGTATCTCATCAGGACCCGTTGCTTTACCACTCTTCATTTTATCCAACGCATTCTTCACTTCCGCTCTTTCCACCTTCCTCGTCATTGCCATATTCGGTAGTCCTTCCTCATGGACCAACCTAGGGTTTTCCTCATTTAATAGTTCCTCAAAATATTCCTTCCATCTAACCTGTATAGCTTTCTCTCTCCGCAGTACTGTCCCATCCTCTCTTTTAACCTGTTTCACTTGAGTAAAATCCTTTGTGGCTTTATTCCTGCTTTTAGCCAACCTGAATATTTCCTTTTGCCCCTCTCGAGTTTCTAATTTCTCATACAGATCACGACATGCATGGGCTTTTGCCAGTGCCACCGCCTTTTTTGCCTGTTCCTTTGCGTTCTTATATACTTCCTTCCGCTTACCCGACCTAGTTTCCTCCCACAGTTTCTTTGCTTGTTTCTTACATTGTAGGGACTCTTGGATGTCATCATTATACCACCATCCTTCTTTATCTTTCCACACTCTACCGGATGTTTCACCTAATACAGCCTTTCCTACGGTTCGTATTACATTTGCATTATGTTGCCACCAGTTTTGTACATCTTCTGGCGTACTGGTCTAGCTCAGCACCCCTCTTTAAACTCTCTTCTCCTCTCCTCTTCTTTCAGCTTATACCACTTGATCCTCTTAACACACGTTTCTCGTGTCTTTCGGTCTCCTCAACATCAGCTCCATAACTAATATCCGGTGCTGTGGTGTTACATGGTCTCCTGGAATCACTTTACAGTTCTTAACTTCACTCAGTTGTGACCTTCTGTAGAGTAGGTAGTCAATCTGTGACGTTCTACCTCCGCTCTTGTAAGTTATCAAATGTTCGTTCCTCTTTCTGAAGTATGTGTTTACAATTGCCATATCAAAAGAGACAGCCAGGTCCAACACTCTCTCACCTTCCCGATTTGCCTCTCCCAAACCATGTCCTCCATGTACTCTTTCCGTAACATCATTATTTCCTACGTGTCCATTCAGGTCAGCACCAACTACCACGCTCTCATTTTCTAGCACACTCTCCATTTCTATTTCCAGCGAACTCCAGTAGGCTTCCTTCTCTTCTTCTGCGCATCCAATTTGCGGGGTGTATGCACTCACTATATTGAGCGCATGGTTCCCCCCAGTTCAGTCTCATAGTCATTAGTCTATCACTCCTCCGGTTTATCTCCACAAAACACTCACTGTTGAAATCATTGTTAATGTTTGTTAATATCTTCTATCACCAACATTACCTTATTTGGATCAGTGCTTTCATTCAATTTAGGTAGAATTATTTAGATGTAAGAATTGGTACGTCATTGACAAAAGAAATAATTTTTTTAATGAAATTGATACTATGACACATTAGATATCGAAAAAGTCTACGTAAAGAAATATGTTATCTTGTTTGGTAAATTTGCGATTGAATGAAATTTAATCATCACATCGGTGAAGATGTGAAGATGCTGGTAACTCAACATCTGTTTTCACTTTTAATGGTATCTGCGCGTCTCAACTTGCTCTTGCTCTGTCTGAGTCGCAGAACATCTAATCTTTCTCTCTATTCTCCCTCTTTCCTATAGATATAACGTTCACTCGTCACTGGAGTAAACCTTAAAATTAATGATTACACCTTTACACCTTACACTTTAAAATTAATGATTCATTCTATGATATTCACTGCATATTTAATTCGTATGGATCGGACTTTTTAACCAATTTGACTGCACTCATATTAATTAATGTCGCATTGGTAAAAAAAAAAATAATTCCGCGAGCTACATTGCAACCAGGGGAATTTTAGGGTCAGGTAGATATAATTTTTAAATAAGTTATATGAAAATAAAGTCATAATGACCTTATTATTTGATGGTGTCATGACTTCATTTTAGCTTTACTTTAACGTAAAAAATTATTTCTCACGAGCTCTATGTGACTTCATTTTTTTTTTTACGCTAAATGAACATCATTATTTTTTTTTCAGCGTTCGTTTATTTAACAATGGCCACCATAATGCGGATATTTAACGGTGGTTTTAACATTGACGGTATTTTAAATATTTATTACTATAATGTCAAATTAATTACCGTTTTATTTTATAAAATAGCATCATTAATTGATTGTTATTTTTGAAACGACAATCAAGCACTGTTATTTTACCAAATCAGTTTCTTTCCGATTTAACAACAGGCACTGTAGATTTAAGAGTATTTTACCATAATTTCGAACGACTTGGGTGAATAATATTTTAACCCTTTCATGCCTGAATGATGAAACTTTTACTTTAAAAGTTTTTCCTGTTCAAGCCAAAATAACCTCTACTATTCAGATCGTAAGACTCAAAATCGATTGTCAAGCTCATGTTGCCATAAGGTAACGGTCGGCGTTAAAGGGTTAACAGTCACGCAGTCGCTGTAAAGGCAAAAATATTTACGGTTAATATTTGGGTTGGGTGTGGAAACGAGATCATCGCGGAATCCTTCAGCTCCAACTAATGTTCACCTCCCAAATCGATTAGGACAGGTTTTAAAACTATATCAACAATTTCATAGCTCTAAAATTAGAAAAATTAGCGAATGGATTCAAAGAAAACGAAATGCATGAGTCTCGATGCTCCCTCTGACGTAGTGGAGATGAATATTTTACTCCGAAGTTCTTTTCAAATATTCAGATGTAAATACCATTTTTTATAGTAAATTTATTTAATTTTACTTAAATATTTAATTGTCATCGTTAAGCACTCAAAATATAGCACTGAAAGTACCTCATAATGCATGTCCATGTAAAATTAAGAAAATAATGTGGATACGTGCTATTCTTGGAAATTTTACAGATTTTTTTTTTTAGGCAGGAACGAGTGGCTAAGGGTGAACGCCCAATAAAATGTCCCCTCTCTAATAGAAGGAGAAAGAGAAAACCGAAATCAAGATCCAGAGTTTCCGAGATGCCTGGACACTAGGGCATGGTTAATTAATAATTTTTAGGAAAAAGTGATAAATGATGAAATTGTCTAATTAATCAATGATTAACTGATTAAAAAAGAGTAAGAAAGAGCCTTACTGTTTCTGTTGCGTGAGATAAGACCGAAGAAAACATTTTGCTCAAACATTTAGTTTGCTTTAGTTAAAAAAAATCAGGTATGGGCGGATTAGACAGTTTATACACGCAAAAAGGTGCCAAATTCAAATGATACATTACAAAATTTAAGGTAAAATGATGGTAAAATTATGAGGAAAATTAATCACTTCCCATCATTTTCTAAAAATATTTTTGGATTAATTAATGATTAAATTCGAAACAATGAATAACTGATTAATCGGAATCATGCCCTACTGGACACTCTGCGTTTGAAAGATTGGAGGTCATAGACAGGGGGAAAGATGGAGTGAGGAAAGTTGTTTCAAAGTTGACCGGTTGAGTAGATGAAAGGTTGAGAATACCGATTAACCTGCATTGTAAGCTAATTGGCGTTTAGTACGCTTTTCGAGTATATATTTTATCACAGTAACATTTTAAATGTATTATTAGCGATCCAACATATAAAAACTTGTAGTAGTTTCTCTAAGTTAACACGACTGAGTATTGGAATGTAAATGTAAGTGCGAAAGATACAATTACTATTTTAAGAACAGATATTGGCTGTTGAAACAACAGTGAGATTGTTGCTTGAAAATTTACAATGATTAGCTAAATTAACAGTACTGAGTTGTCAATTCATCTGCTACTTAACGTGCCTAAAGTATAGGCACTATTTTAAGAATTTATTTGTTGTTAAAATAATATATTTCAACATAAAAACTAACAGTAATAATTTGATAAATTAAAAGTTATTATATATATATATATATATACAGATATATATATATATAGATATATATATATATATATATATATATATATATATATATATATATACTTGTTACGTTAATTCTTTAAGCCATATGTTTTTACTCTCAAAATAACAGTGGCACCTGTAAATAATTTGAACATTTATAGGTTTAGCTTTTAAATTAACAGTTTAAAATTTGTAGATCAATTGTTACTGTACACTTTTAGTATACAGTTACTATTTGAACAAATTTTATATACTGTTAAAATAGAAGGGGATTGCATCATAAAATTTGATAAGGATATCTCTACATTGACAGTATAAACCTGTTAAAGTAGCATCATTGTTAAACTGAAAAGAAAAATGTTAATACTAACACAACAGCAAAATCGAGTTCAGAAAATAATTTTGAGGGGTCCCGCGTCTTAAGGTACCTAAGCGCCAAAATTAAAATTTGCCAGAAATCGCCTCCAAAATTCAGCAATATTCTGGCAATAGTATCTCTGTTATTAATTGAGCTAGAACGTTCATTTTTGGCTAAATTAGAGTTCTAAGGATGCTAATGAAGATGTTGATGAGTTTTTGGAGTAGATTTTCATATTTTATATTTTATATATATTTTTTTTAATTTTTTGATTTTCTTATTATGCCGAACTTTGGGTGAACTTTTGGCTAGCGATAGAGGTGAAAAAAGTAGTTCGCTTCATAAGGTTTTCAACCATACTTCTAGAGTCGTAAGGTCATTATAACCCAAACCACGCGATAGAGGAAGGGTGAAAATAGTGATATCCATCAAAAACACGTTTTCGCCTGTGGTGGCGCTAAGGTCCCTTAAGACGCGCGACCCCTCAATTATTCTCTTCAATTCGGATTAAAAAATGTATTTTACTGTTTTTGTGAAAAGGTGAAAAATACGGTTGCAAAAGAGTCATTTACTGTTAACATCATTTTTTTTAGTTTTTCAACTCTTTTGGCCATAGTTGTTGGTTATCTGTAACTAACTGTAATTAATCTGTAACATTTAGATAATATTTATTATAACGCTCAATTATTATAGTGTATGTATATATAATTTATAATTTTCGGTACAAAAATATCTAAACCGTTTTCTGGGTATTCTGTCCCTCGCTACATGTGTAATGTTGCAACTTTCACCTAAAAACTAATGATCGTTGTTTCTTATTGGAAAGGCCTCCGTTCGTGGTCACGTCGCAACACCACCTCCAGTTAGATCAGCAAAATTAAGCGACGTTGGGTCAGTAGTTCGATAGTTGACCGTCCTCCCTAAGTCATATGACTTTTCCCTTTAAGAAAGAAGGTAGACAATCCCATCATTACAACATGTTCTTTATTGTTGACAAACAGAAAACAACAAACAAAATTTTCGAGAAAACTTATTTATATATATATATATATATATATATATATATGGGATGAATTTCACAATTAAACACGTGAAATGAATGAATGCTGCAAACCACAAGGAAAAAGAAAAACGATTCCAAGGCCTTTCGTGTATTCAGAGCTACAACAATAAGGACATCAATTTGAACATTTGTTTTCGTTCTAATGTATTACTTTTGTAAATTTAAGTTAAAATAAATTTTCCTATGAGACCAGACTTATGGGACACCCTGCATATATATATATATATATATATATATGATTTCAGAAAAAGGTTAAAGCATAAACAAGGACAAGGTTAATTGTCTTCATGTTGATCTACATTGTTGTTTGATGGGATTGTTTCACCTCCTCTGCAACAAATCAGGTCGTATAACGGAAGGGGACCTTCAGCTTTACGTGGTTTTCAAATCACGGGTCGCTATATTATCTAGACGCAGAGAACGGTCTCCCATCCAGCTGCTAACCAGACCAATGTCGCTTAACTTCGCTGATCGACGGGAAACGTGTTACGACAATGGACACGATGGACCCTTGCTGAACTCCATAATGAGATGTAGCGTATTACCTCTACATAAATTTTAAGTCTTCCAAGTTGTTTTATTCAAAATATAATTGTATACACAATGCTCATTATTGCAGTTGTGTATGTTACTACATAAAATTAAAAAATATACATACAGTATATATATATATATATATATATATTATATATATATATATATATATATATATATATAGGGCCTATCAGAGAGGGGGGCTAGGAGGGCCATATATATATAAAAGATACTTTGCACTTATTTCAAGGTATTCTTCAGCCTTTTAAGTGACAACTGTTCTGAATTTTCTGAATAAAAAAGGATTTTTGTTTGTATGCATTAAACGATAGAATTACAGCTTGACTATGTACGTATTATATATTGAGCATGGGCATCATGCCACACGTATAAAACGTCAAACACTTTAAATAATGTTAACGTAATCACGGACAACACTTCTATTATCATGATTGTTCATTTCTCTCTCGTTTGTTACATTTTCCTCTCTCTCTCTCTCTCTCTCTCTAATCCTTCGTTGTGTTTCTGGATCGCTCTCAACCTTCTTCCTCCCTTTGAGAATCCCCACTGTACCCGCATGTTGGAATTAACCAATTTTTGAAACAAAAATCGTCAAGATCAGGTGCTGCGCTTCACTCTCCTTTCCTGAGAGAGAGAGAGAGAGAGAGAGAGAGAGAGAGAGAGAGAGAGAGAGAGAGAGAGAGAGAGAGAATTTCATGGTTCTAAATATACAGTGTATTCAAAGTTAAAAATGTCATAGAATGTAAACTTTTAATTATTAACATGCTAATTTGTAAATTTATTTTTAAAGTTATGGAAAATGACTTTCAAGTCATAGTTGGCAAAAAAAAAAAGAAGCTTATCGTCGGTTAAAAAAGCTGCCATTTCTCTACCTTGCCGAATGTATCACAACTTTTGTAACCAACACACAAATATATATATATATATATATATATATATATATATATTATATATATACTATTAACTTGCAAGTGACGCTGAGACAATATTCAGTGTATTTAATTAATATAATACGACAATGTTACGATAATATATTTTCACTATTATAATTTTATGCTTGTAGGGTAACCTCTTCCTCCTCCTCAATGAGTCATAGTATGGGAGGGTACCCTGTTGCGCCCTACCTCAAACGCGTGAGGCCCCGATTGTTCCTTAATTGATCACGTGACTCCGAGGCGCGTCATAGATGCGGGTGCCACCATGGAAGGTGATCGAAGCGATCAAACTCATTTAAGGTAATTCAATCAATTAAATTCAACTCGACGTCCTCGGGTACGAGGTGATGATAAAGGTGATGAGAGTGAAGAAGTTGGTGATGACGAAGGTGATGAAAGTGGTGATGAAGGTGTCCTGTCATCATCGCATTTACGTTTTGTAAACTGCTTATTTTCTCTACATATGTATATACGTGTGGCCTTTGCTCTTCCCCATACGAATTCGATACTCTCTATACATACTGTTACACTTTGTTATTTAATATAACTTAGTTACTTATATATATATATATATATATATATATATATATATATATATATATATAGTTGGTTTTCTTTTCTTCAGTACGATAAAGAGAGAGGACCACACACACACACACACATAGTGTGTATATATATACAGTGTGTGTTGTGTGGTGTGTGTGTGTGTGTCCCATAGCTATGAAATTACGTTTTGTCGTCCTCTCTCCTTATCGTATTGAAAAAACTTTCTTTACATTTAAAATTAATTTTCAAATAGGGATTTATATATATATATATAATATATATATATATATATATATATATATATATATATGCAAGGCTTATTTACAAAAACATAAGCAGTATAGGACTTATTTCCCATATACTAGCAAATTTCCATATATATATATATATATACAGTATATATATAAGCTTATATATATATATAAATAAAAGAAACTACTAGAAAAACTCTTGTTATTCCGATTAAATGATTACCTATGGACATCTCGTAATCAGTTGGTTTAAAAGGTCCCACTCAAGTGACCTGTGCATCTATGTACTTAAAGAAACAATATCTAATACATTGACAGTAATTCAACTATTTATAGCTGTTTCCTTGATATAAGTAAGGCATATGATAGGGTGAACCACACTATTTTATTTAAAAAACTAGAAGACAGGAAGGTTCCCATGTACATATTAAATTTATTGGAATTTTGGTATTCCACCAATATTTTACCGTTAGGTGGGGCAATGTACTATCCGAATGTTTTGGCTCTTCTTGCGGGGTGAGCCAAGGCTCCTTGCTCTCCCGTATGCTGTTTAATTAATGTGTATATTGATGGATTAATTGCTTCACATAATGAGGCAACAGTGGGATGTTGTATAGATAACGCAAGGATAAATAACTTAGTTTATGCAGACGATATGGTGTTAATAAGTCCCTCTGTTAAAGGGCTGGATCGGTTACTAAAAGTCTGCGAAGTGTATTCGCAGAAACATGATATTCTTTTTAATGTCACAAAACTAAGGTTATGCAGTTTCATCCTAAAAGCTATAAGCAGCCAGCTGATATTAGGTTTAAATGAAAGGTAAAGTAATTGAGGAAGTACAAGAGTTTAAGTATTTGGGTCAAACTATTACCAGCTCCTTGACTGATAACTCGGATATAAGAAAACAATCTCGAAGCCTTTGTGCTAAGGCGAACTTTATAAGGAACTTTCGGTTCTGTACAAGTAAAGCTAAAGACACTTCTTTCGTACTTTCTGCAGTAATATTTACGGACAGCAACTCTGGGTGAATTATAAAAAAAGGTTCTGGCAGAACCCTAAATTTGCTGTACAACAGGTTTTTAGACTCTTACATAAATTACCCCGAGATGCTCAGCTTCGCAAATGTTTTCTACCCGCAATGTCCCGAGCTTTCCGGAGGTAACAAGACGCGCTCAATCCAGTCTGATGCAAAGAATTAAAAAATCAACCAACCGATTATCCAAGCTATCCATGAGCCCTGCCGTTTATCTCTAAGCTATGGAATTCTTGCTACGAAAACCTCCGTCTGTAGCTCCACTTAACTACGACATTATTGTATTACTTCTAATCAACTGTATACATTTCTATCCTTTTAGTATGTGAACTGTCATTGTATTAATAATATTTGTCATATGGACTATAGTCTGCCAATAAACATTTTCATTTTCATTTATTTTCATTTTCATATATATAATCCCTATTTGAAAATTAAATTTTAAACGTAGAGAAAGTTTTCTGTTCTTTGCTTAAAGGTAAAAGAAGGAAACTGCCTTAAAAGTGAACAATGTCTGAGCGATAAGTCAGGCTATCGGCACGCGAGTCCAATAATGAGACTAATATCGAAAGGTATTTATTATTCAAGCGACGTGACCTGCCTCGATCACCTAACGGTACTCCCCCCCCCCCTCCCCAAAGGAGGAAATATATGATAATGGTGTATATAAGGAAGGAAGTATATATATATATATATATATATATATATATATATATATATATATATATATATATATATATATAGAGAGAGAGAGAGAGAGAGAGAGAGAGAGAGAGAGAGAGAGAGAGAGAGCTAACAAAAACGAGTAACTAAACCTATTACACGAACAAGCAAATAAACAAAGAACAGAGCAAACACTCCTCTCAACCTCCCCTCCCCCCTTCTCGTCCTCTACTGAAAATAAACGATGGTAATAATAATAATAAATAAGAAAAGACCAAATCTAAATTGTGGTTCAGTTTGCCTCTATCTGTCCTTTCAATTTCCGCTCAAGAAGGACTGAACCTTTTTCCATTCTGAGGTCCACCTGATTAAATTTCCACAGACAACTTCGGTCTCTCTCTTTTTCTTCTTTTTCCACGAATGAGACAGGAAATAGCAATAACTAGTACGATTTTGCCGTTCTTTCTTATTTCACTACTTATTGCATCGATAGTAGTAATAGTACTAGTACTACTACTAGTACTCGTACTAATAGTAATAGTGGTGATACACCATATACTGTATAGTATACTATTGTATAAAATTTGGTACAACAGTTATTAAGTGTTTACGAAATAAATAATAAGTTAAATAATTTAGTAACTAGCCAACAAACCAAGCTTAAATAACTAAATAATTAAATAAAGGTGCAACGTTTATCACTAAAAGTAAATTTACCTTCATCAGAAAATGAGACTATTTGTATAGTTTACATTTAAAGGTTTCGAGATGAGTTTGAAAAGAGGGGTTTTCCAGAGCCGTTTAGAAATCAAGGGGAAAATATATACACGTAGGAGGGGGAATTGAATGTAAAAAAAAAAACGAAATAAAATGAGGGGAAGACGAAGGTTTTGATGAAAGGGGGAACGACTTAATAGAGGGGAATTGGAAAGAAGCAATTAAAGCGAAGGTTGAAAGAAATTAAACTTTAATTTATGATGAAAAGAGAGCTTAAAACACGATTACAAAATGTCTTTGGAACGTCCTGGAACACGTTCAGAATGAAGGAATGAAAGACACGTTTCCTCTACGCGTCTGTATATACGAGTATATGACGAGGTGAGAACGTACGTTAACATAATCAACGTGGATATACGTGCAAACACCTTCATATACACCTATATTAGTATATTTGTTGCGGAATTACTTTTACATATAAAGGGAAATTTATCTACCATCTTTTTCAACCAACCATCTACATTTCGATTCATTGTCATTTTTTTTAAAAAAGAAATTCAACATTGTAAATGTGTTACAATAATTAGCGTCACGTGATATCGTGACGTACGAAAAATATATGCAAAGTAGCAAAGTAGCGGAAAGGCTTTTGTAGCAATTTTAATGAATTGTTGCATTATGTAATTACAGGTTATAAATATGCAAATGTGATTTGAATTCAAATAAAAAGCATTGATAATTGATATATATACGCAGAGGCGCACTTAGCATTTTGTCGCCCCTAGGCAGGGAAATTGTGGCTTATAGTTGTGCCATATGATATCGCTAGTTTGCTATTAGAGGCTGCTGTTCTTATTTATTTTAAAACATATTGGTGAATCCATTTAATTTGTTCGTGCTTATAACTTATTTATTTTCTGTTTTTGTTTTCTTTGCTCGATTTAAGATGAAATACGACAAAATTTGCCTCCATAGGCAGGTGTCTACTCTGCCTATACGTAAATCCGCCTATGTATATACAGTCTCTCTCTCTCTTCTCTATCTCTCTCTCTCTCTCTCTCTCTCGGTCACTAGTGGGGTTCCTCAGGGTTCCGTTTTGGGGCCGCTGTTGTTTATCATTTACATAAATGATATCGACGGTGGCATCGTCAGTCGGATCGCCAAATTCGCTGATGACACCAAGCTTGGGGCTAATGTTGGGACGCCCGAAGCGATCGAGGAACTGCGTGCGGACCTAGGTAGGATAGGAGAGTGGTCCGAAAAATGGCAAATGCCGTTTAACTTGGGTAAATGCAAAGTGATGCACATTGGCTACGCCAATCCCAAGTCGGACTACACGATGTTGGGTAGTAATATCGAGGTGACTGATTTAGAAAAGGACTTGGGTGTGCTAATTAGCAGCGACCTGAAGTTTACGAAACAGTGCGTAGAGGTGGAAAAGAAAGCCCAGAAACTATTGGGTTATATCAGGAGGCAATTTCAGTTTCGGAAAAGGAGATTGTGCTCTCACTGTACAATTCCCTTGTTCGGCCGCACCTGGAGTATGCTTTGCAGTTCTGGTCGCCCACCCTCAGGAAAGATATTGAGAGGCTGGAGCGAGTGCAGGCGAGGGCCACAAAGTTAATCCCTTCCGTTAGGCATATGGGCTACAATCGACGGTTACGCGCCCTGAACTTGTTTTCGCTGGAAACTCGGAGGCTGCGCGGTCAACTGATCGAGGTTTTCAAGCTCTTACGCGGGTTCAACGATGTCGATTTTAGAAGTATGTTTAGTTTAAATGATAACCCAACTCGCAACAATGGTTGGAAGTTGGATTTGAAAACGGTTAGGACTAGTGTGTGTGGGAATTACTTTACGTATAAGATCTGAGACACATGGAACAGGTTACCTTCGGAAGTTGTGAACAGTTCCTCTGTGGATCAGTTCAAGAAAAGGTTAGACCAAATCTTGCACACTATTTGAGTGTGTACAAAATTTTCCCTGGCACCCGTTGCCATTGGTACCTCCTCGGTATGGGCCGCAAGGCCTTTTGAGGTACTTCTTTTCCTTGTAACTCCTTGTAACTCTCTCTCCATACATGGATGGTTTGCAATTACAAATACTTGCAGTTTTTATTCTAGTTTGTGTAGAGCGAGTCAGAGGTATTGCGAGTATGAGCGATTGATACAGGTAAATTTGCGCTGCCTCAGGGAGAAAACACAAACTTGCGGTGCATCTTGCTCCTGAAAAATCATGCATCAGGACTGATAATAACTGGAGGTGTCTGCAATACAAACTAACGAAAATTGCAATAAATTGAATACGGATAGAGATGGATGTTCTTTGGATTACACTAACACAGAGCATCGTTGCTTTCAGTGGTGATGAACCACGTACGAAAGCCTCATCAGTACTTTGACCCACCTCTGTTTGCTTGGCAATGCTACTGCGAATTGCTCGTACCCTGAAGTGGACGTAAAGGCAAAATGGTGCTCTATTTGGGAAGATGTTTAACTCTTCATACTTCCACTTAAACTACGAATGCATCGATGAATAATATATATATATATATATTATATATATATATATATATATACACTATATAATGGTATATACTATATATACTATATATACTATATATATATATACTAAAGAATACTATGCATAGCTATATCGGAAGCTCTTTCCAAATTCTGATATATATATATATATATATATATATATATATATTATATATGCGCCTCGGTGGTGTAGTGGTTAGCGTCGCTGACTACGAATCCATCGGCCCCGGCATCGGGACCCGCTGATGGCACCCAGCGCGCAGCAAAACCCAGCTGTTCATCCTTCTACACAATAAAGAAAATGGTTGGTAGATAAATGAGTACCCTGGGTGGCCTAGTGGTTAAGACGCTGGGCTGCTGGAGGGTCGTGGTTCGGATTCCACGTTGAACTGTAGGTCTAAGGTGGAGTGAAAAGCTTGACCTTCGTCAGAATAAACAATTCGGATTTCGGGCGGAAGCTAACCAAAGGTGTGTGTGTGTATATATATATATATATATATATATATATATATATTATATATATATATATTAGTGGTGGACCGGATGTCAGTTTTTCAACATCTGCGGATGCGGATTTTTAATTTCAATATCCGCGAATGCGGATATTTAGTTAATCTATCAATATAATATAGAATTATGAATATATGACATAATTTGCAAAATTTCGTGATATTACTATTATGGGAGGCAATGCATAAGAATTAAAATTAATATTAATGTTTTCATTATGATAAAAATAATAATTTTCTCAAGAGTTTCAGCCACAGAAAATTCAATGAAACAAGTTTCATTCAATTTTCAATTACTAATTTTAGAAAGTGTGCAAATTTTGCAATGTGTTTGCTATAGAAAATTAGCATTTTTATTTTTGCTAAAGAATTTACTATTTTTTGTATTTATTTACAATAATCTTGTTCGAAACACGATAGACTGCTTGATCTTATACGAACAATTTCATTCTGAAAAGTTACTGTGTTGCTGTGAAAAAAAAAAATCAGTGGAGTACGCACAGCGGCACAGGCAGTGTTTGTTGATTTAATGGTATTATATTTGAGGTTATATATTTGTTTGTTCATTAATAATTAATACTGTACATGAAATGTGCATGACTGGGCCTTATAAGCTACTTTATAAGCTAATTTAATTGTAAATTGCATAATTTATTAGAGTTAATATCCGCATAACATCCGCGGTCAGAAGTGCGGATGCGGATGTTAAAAATGATGCGGATATGCGGTCCACCACTAATATATATATATTACTGTAATATATATATATATATATATATATATATATATATATATATATATAACATACATATACTGTATATATATATATATATATATATATATAGATATTATATATATATATATATATATATATATATACTGGTATATTCCTTATTGAATGAATGTTTTGAAAAAACTTTTCATCTCGAATATAAATTAAAGTTTTAAAATTTGAAATTTAAAAAAAAAAATTAACAGGTTTGATTTGCATTTTCTTTCAATCCTTTTTTTTATTTTTTTTATTCTTTTTTTTAAGAAACTCGATAAGAATTCACTCATTTCTTTCTCCTTTCGTTCGAGGAAAACTTTGGAATATATATATATTATATATACAGGGTGGCGCAAAAGTCACTAACCATAGGAATTTTCAGTGTTGACTATAATATATTATTTTTTTCTTTTAGTTCGGGGATGGCTGCGAAATTAACAATAGACGAGAGGGTGAGCTTCGTTTTAATGTATGGAATACCAAGCACTATAAATCGATGAATCTGTACAGAAATTAAATTCTGTACAAATTGATCGAAATGTAGTACCTGGTATTCCATACATTAAAATCAGAATTTAAATTCTATACCGCTTCATCGATTTGTAGTACCTGGTATTCCACACATTAAATTTAACCAAGCTCGCGCTCTCGTCTATTGTTAATTTCGTAGGCATACCCCCCCCCCTAACTAAAATAAAAAATATATATATATATTATAGTCATCACTGAAAGTTTTTTGGTTAGTGATTTTTGCGCCACCCTATATAATATGATGAATAAAACCACGAAGGAAAGGAAACACAGAATGGTGCTCAAGCGCTTTCGTCTAATGACATCCTCATTAGACGAAAGCGCTTGAGCACCATTCTGTTTCCTTTCCTTCGTGGTTTTATTCATCATAAATATTTTTCACGTGTTACTTTTGTGAAATAATTTTCATATATATATATATTTTTTTTTTCCTATTTTCGTAATAAATCCAAATAGTGGAGATACGACTAATGAGAAATTCCTCTCAACATACATTCTCACCTGAGCTTTAATCAAAAGAAGGCATGATCAGACGCTAGCTGTGGAGTATTTTAGACGAATCTCGAAGGCAGTCTTTGGTCGACGGAGAAGATTCATTCGCTCGTCTGCGTCGCGGTAACGGAAGGACGGAACAGAGATTGGAAATGATCGTGTAATTTGGATGTATAGGAAAGAAAGGCAGTAAGAGAGAGGGAGGGAGAGAGAGATGCAGAGATGCTCTGACGACTTTGTGATCAGCCATTGTCGCGTTTAATTTATTTCCGAGAATGTTTTCATTCCGTAATTATTCTTCACCTGCGGCTTTGCTAATCACAAAATCAAGAAGGAAAATGGGGCCGGAACGGAATTGGGAAGAGGGGAAAAGTGGGTGGGTGTGAGGAGAACCCTCCTCCCACACTCCCCAACGGACGTATACTACCTCCACCTTTTTCATTTTGAGATATAATTGTGGGGAAAAGAAAGAGATTTTGACAGGCTTTTTTTTATGCGGCTACGATTTTCTACACTTTGGTCGTGTTTATATACGTACAGTATATATATAATAATATATATATATATATATATATATATATATATATATATATATATATATATATATATCACGTAAAATGTAGACACTTTTTCAAACCAAATCTAACCTGAATGTATGCTAACACAATTCTTTCTGAGGTTTCGATGCTCGCTCGCATGCCATACTATTTAACTGCAAATTAAAGTCGCGCAATCCAGTGTATATAACGTAACATGATAATCTACGGTTTACATTTTAACTGATATAAAATGTACACGGAAAATCATAACCAAATGCCATCATATAAACCATTTGACAATCAATCTAAATGGTTGAAGCAACCATGCAGAAAAATAAACTTTATTATGTATCGCAAATATTTAATATTTTGTCAATAAAAAGTTAGTAATTTTTTTGTGGTCGTTTTATAAATCAAATGAGTTTTCTGTGTTGAAATATTCCGACCATTAAACATCGGATAGAGGTGTTAGAAAGTTAAAAGTTGTTAGAAGGTTGTTAGAAAATTGTTAAAAGGTATGATTTGACTGTAATCACATGTATTATGTGATAAATGTGCAACAAAATTTGAAAAATCGTTTGGAAAATATAATTTTTTAAAAATTTCACGGAACAACTTTTACATATAAAAATCTTTGCTCTGAGGATACACACACACACACACACATATATATATATAATATATATATATATATATATATATATATATATATATCATGTACATATTTTTTTTATGCAGGAGGGAGGGGCCAAGGTGAATACCCGCAAAAACGCCCCCCCCCCCCACTCATAGAAGAAGATGGCCAAAAGAAGGTCTAGGGTTACAAGATGCCTGAACACTGCTTTTGAATGACTGTCGGTCATAGACACGGGGAAAGATGGATTGTAAAACAGTTCCAGAGTTCACCCGTTGAAAAGATGAAACATTGAAAATACCGATTAACTCTTGCGTTAGAGAGTTGGACGGAGAAGGGACGAGAATGTGTCGAAAGTGTGGTACTGCGTGCTCTCCTTAAAAGGAGGAGACATGCAGTTAGAGAGTTCAAAAGAGTAGTGTCCGTTATAATAGCGATAGTAAAGAGAGAGTGAGGGAACATTGCGCGAAGAGAGAGAGAGAGAGAGAGAGATTGAAGACAGTCAGTAAGAGACGGCGAATTGATGAGACAAAAAGCCTTTGATTTCACCCGGTCAAGTACGGCTCTGTGGGTTGAACCATCCTATACATGAAAAGCATACTCCATACAGGGGCGGACAAGACTCCTGTATAGAGACAGCAACTGAGGTGGGGTGAAGAAGCTGCGGAGACGGTACAGCACACCTAACCTCTTAGAAACTGTTTTGGAAAGAGAGTATATGTGATCTTTCCAAGAAATATCACGAGAAAAGGAAACCGGTTTGAAGTTGGAAGGACACTCGTTCAGCCATTTGACTTCATGATGGCAAAGAAACGCGTTAGCTAAGGTAAGACCAAGGGGCAGACCCATTTGAACACCTTCAGTCTGTTTATTGTTTTAGCCCTGAAGATGGAATTAGTGCATTCCGAAACGTTGATACTGATTAAACCTTGAAGGATGTTTATTTTTCTCTGGTGTTCCTGTTCATTATATATTAAACTGAGGTTTCCACGCCATCAATCAATAGCCGATATATATATATATATATATATAATATATTATATATATATATATAATATATATATATATATATATATATACACCGGGTGATTACAAATGATCTTCCCGATTTTAAACATTTATTATGAAAAAACTAACAAAGCTACAGCGACAGGCAAGCTACACAAATAAAGAAGAACTCAAAAAGTTTTATTTACAAGCTGTTGAAGTTCAATATGAGCTTTTGTGGTTACAACATTCCAGAGTGAGCAATTGCTTGATCGTTGGCTCAGGTGTTGGGGGCCCATTCCTTGATTCCTTGGCCGGCTCGTTCGCCCGATCTAACCCCCCTTGACTTCTTCCTCTGGGGCTATGTCAAAAATGAAGTTTTTGTTCCACCAGTGGCAACAACTTTGTAACATTTGAAGGAAAGGATACGTGAGGCTGTTAGAAAAGTTCAGTATGATTTGCTACAAAACGTACGGAGGAAAACAATACCGCTTTGATGTCTGCAGAGCCACAAAATGAGTTCATATTTAACTTCAATAGCATGTAAATAAAAGTTTTTGAGTTCTTCTCTATTTGTATATCTTGCTTTTCGCTGTAGCTTTGTTAGTTTTTTCATAATAACTGTTTAAAATCAGGAAGATCATTTGTAATCACCTGGTATATCCAGTTAACGTAGTGGAAGTGTCCCCCCCCCCTGTCAGAAAATTTTGTGGGCGCTCCTGGTTGAGTTGGAGGCAAAAGTTAGAGCGAAGAGTTCAGCTTTGTCAGGAGAAGAGACAACAAATGAGCCGTCGGAATGGAAAAGAGGAGGGAAAGAAGAAGAAGTAAATTTGTTGGAGGGGTTCTTAGTTAGATGCCAGAAAGAGCGAGAAGAATTAGAATTGGATAGATTTTCACATTTTTCTCTGATGAAGGAATTTTTGGCGAGTCGAAGAACAGATTTTGCACGATTCCGGATAGAAATATAAACTGAGTGGGAGTCAGGAGTTGGATGGCGACGGTACATTCTGAAAGCCTCCTCTCTGTTGAGGATAGCATTAGAGCGAGTAAAGTTAAACCAAGGACTTTTGCATTAGTAGTAGGAATAGAATATGGAATGTATGCCTCCATGTCCGAGAGAATCACTTCCGTGATGCGCTCAGCACACTCGGAAGGGCTCTGCCACGGAAGCAGTAATCATTCCATAGGAAATCAGAGAAGTACTACCTAAGGGCCTCTCAATCAGCGGCACCAAAGTGCCAAAGGCGCCTCTTCTTGGGAGAATCCAAAGACTGAATTAGAGCGATAGGAGGGGAAACATATATAAGATTGTGGTCGGAGGAGCCCAACGGAGAAAAAGTTTTACAGAGTAAAAAGAAGGATGATTGGTGAGAAATAAATCCAGAATGTTTGGCCTATCTCCAAGGCGATCGGGGATAAGAGTAGGGTGTTGTACAATCTGCTCTAGGTCATTCAGGATAGAAAAGTTGTAAGCTAGTTCACCAGGGATGGTGATGCACACAAAACCTGCATACCCACTGATATTTACCAATATGTTAGGTTAGGTTAGGTTTTGTGTGTTCACCAATTTGACACAGTGCCTAAAATTCCAGTTAATTTACAAGCTGCCTGATTTTAGATATTGACTGTAACATTTGTCCGTCCGTTTTCTCATTGTATCATTTTCTCGGAGACACTGGCACCGGACCTATATATATATATGTACGAGGGCATGCTGAAAAGTAGTGCCTCCTTTTTTTTTCTCCAAAACAGGTTCACGTAGCTGGATGAACTAAGTTTCTTAGTTCTGCCACCGGAGGTCTCAGAGCTACGTCAATCAACATGGCGGACGGTGACAACACAATGTGAGAGTGGTTAAAACAGCGTGCAGTTATCGAGTTTCTGATTACAGAAAACATTCCACCTATTAGCATTCACCGGCGAATGAAAATTGTGTATGGCGATGATTGTGTAGGCGTGAGTACTGTTCGCCGTTGGGCTAAGCGTGTGGCTGATGCAGACATTGGACATGCCGAACTGCATGATGAACCACGTAGCGGGAGACCGCAAACAGCAAGTGACGAGGATCACTAACAATGTGCCGATGAGATGATCAAACAGAATCGCCGCATATCTTAGCAAACACTAGCTACCAATATTGGCATTTCACACGAGCGCGTGCAGGCTATTGTTGCCAATCTTGGGTACCGAAAAGTGGTGCACGATGGGTTCCCAGAATGCTGACTGATGCAATGAAGGAGAGGCGAAGGAAGTTCCCAGAAAGTTGTTGTTGCGACATGAACTGAAGGCGACGAATTCTTATGCAGCATTGTGATTGGAGATGAAAGCTGGGTGCACCATTACGATCCGGCAAGAGACAGTCACGGAATACCATCACAAAGGTTCACCAGGTCCCAAAAAGTTCAAAACCCAAGCGTCTGCCGGAAAACTCATGCTTACTGTTTTCCGGGACGTTAACGGTGCTGTCCATTCAGAATTCATGCCAACTGGTACCACCATTAACTCTGTGCGCTACTTTGAAACTGGAGAGATCGAAGACACGAATTCGAAGAGTTCGCCCCGACATTCAGATGGTTCTCCAGCATGACAATGCGTGATCTCACACGAGTGCACTAACGACTGAAACAATTCACCGCCTTGGTTTCACTGTCTTGGACCACCCACCATACAGCCCAGATCTGGCTCCATCAGATTTCCACTTATTCCTTAAACTTAAGGAACATCTTCGAGGACGATGTTTCTCTTCGGACGTTGAGACAGCTGTGAGGAATTGGTTCCGTCAACAAGACAGAGTTATATCGTGACGGCATCACGAAACTGCTTGAACGTTGGCAGAAGTGTGTGGACCACATATGTGATTATGTTGGGCAGTAACTATGTCAAACTGAAGAATAAAGTTCACTGTAGGTATCTGTTTTTGTTTCATTGTAATATCTCATCCCGTTTCAGAATTATAAGTTAGGAGGCATTAGTTTTCAGCACTCCCTCGTATATACAGTATATATATATAAAATATATGTGTGTGTGTGTGTGTGAATATGAAAATGGTTGATAATACTGTCTATAATCAAATCAGATAGAACTCTAATCCCCATACAATACGTGAAACACAAATTTTCTCCTATTTTTCATAACCTGTAAGCTTTGTCAATTGGGATTTTCGCTCTCTAATCTAATACAAATAAAGGACGTATAAATGAGTATGAGTGGGATTATGTCATTGGGATAAAAATATAAATATTTTTACATATTAATTTCATGATAATTGTCGGAAAGTTCGAAAACAAAATGTATTTACAAGCAACTATGAAAACACGAGACAGTATGATGCAGATAAAAATAAATATCCTGTGTAATTTTGAAGGATATATCACGAAAACACTATGATACATGGGAAAATACATGTAGCCGATATATATATATATATACACATGTGTATGTGTGTAATATATAGAGAGAGACACCTACACACACAAGGACAGAGAGAGAGAGAATGTACTGTGTAAACGCACTCGCCTGCTCGCCATTGGTGAGTTAAATATATACAAATTGTTATTTTAAAGATGTTACCTTAAGTTTATGGCTAGTAAACCTTGTTGTATATATATATATATATATATATATATATATATCAGTGGATACAGGGTAAGTTGGGCATGCGCCACCTACCCAGTTAAAAGTCGAATTACAAAAAGTCAGTACAGTATATTACCACAGTGATCGAAAACTAATATGGTTATGATATATATATATATATATATATATATATATATATATATATCCTTGCAGCTACAGCATACCCTGTGGACATACCCACCGCACGTCACTGACTTATATACAGGGTGGTCCAAAAGTCCTGTCTATTTTGCTGAAATAATAGTATTTTAGGATAAAAATGTAATAACATAATTAGATGTATATTTATTTATCAAGCTTAGGTCTAAGATTCGACGTGAGCACCATCAGTGTCTCTGCAAATCTCAAATCTGTCCAGTATTGCGGAACACATTCTCAAGCATCTCTGGGGTTATTTTAGCGACTATCGCGCCAATGCGGGTTCGCAGATCCCGCAAGTCTGTAACTCAAGTTTTGTAAACCTCAGACTAGAGCACCACGCAAAGAAGTCTAATGGTGTTAAATCCGGAGATCGTGCTGCCAGGGCCTGTTTCCCCCACGTCCAATCCAGCAATTTGGTAAGAGCTCATCAAGGTACGCCCGAACGATGTTTGCATAGTGATATGGAGCTCCATCTTGTTGAAAGACAACAGTGTCGAAAATGCCATCTGAACGAAGCATTCTAGGATTTGTTTCAAAGGCATCTCTTACCAATTCGACATTTTCTTAAAGGTACCCGGATGTCCAATCTTGCTCATCATGAACAGATCCTGTTCTTTTAAATTTATTGACCAGCTAATGAATTATTTTGTCTGTAGGTCCTGTTTGTGAAATCTTCTTTCGAATTTTTCTCGAATTTCTTTGCATTTCTTCCCTTGGATACATGTGTTACTACCATCACGTTCTAGTACATCCATCATCATCATCTTCATCATCATCTATGGCCTGTAGAAGATAAAATACAAATATCATTATTTTAGCAAAAGAGATAGGGACTTTTGGACCACCCTGTATATAAACGAAATAACCTAGGACGAGCCAAACCCACTTCCACATTTGCTCTTTATTCCGTTTGCAAATGTTTCGAGATAACAAGTCTCCTTATTAGTGCTAAAGCTATTAAAATAAATTAAAATACGATTAAAACATAAAAAATTTAGCATCTTACACTAACTATTCAACGTTACAGAAGAAAAATGATCAGTTAATACAGGTTTCAATAATATACAAATGAGATAAATCACTTTTTTTCAGAATCTCAAAGTTTTTCATGGAAACTGCAGAATTGCACTCCATGACGTGATCTGAAATCGGAGAAGGGTCAGGTTTAGTCAGTAATTGACCAGTTTTTACGGACCTGTCCATATGCTGCATATATGCTTTGAGGCACTCACGTAAGATACGTACAATGAAACTGATAAACAATTGATAAACAATTGGTCAGCGGTTATTTCGACGAAATATCTTAAGGAAAGTTCAAAATTTCTGGCATTTTCAAATTGGTACAATTTTAATTGGGTTTCGTGGCGTTTTTTACTTTCGTCGTTTAGCCACTTCTTCCGAGGAGGGCCTCATATGTACAGTATTTCATTGAACTGTTTGACATCGAAATATAAAATGTGGTTTTGATGTATCACATAATTTTTCGCGTATCAGCACTGAGGATACACAGTCCAGATTGTTTACCGATTAAGCTATAGACAGAAAGTAAAGGCTTTATTGTTTCATACAAAGCAGCTCGTAGTATTTGTCATGTATATAGAGGGTTAACGTATTAACGAGGCTTCTGTACGTGATTCATTACGACTGATAGTAAAACTGCTTTGATTTATCATGTTCCATGCATAGTTCCATCCATAATCCTTCACACGCGCTTGTCGCTAGTTTATATTGCAAATACTCCTGCTTTTATACCTCCAAGCGCATGATTCATCGGGAGCTGGGTTTTTTTTTTAAAAATGTTTGGATGTATGATACACCTAATGTTTCAAATTTTAGGTGTATTTTCAAAATCATAGATGTATCATTATCTATATATATTATATATATATATATATATATATATATATATATATATATATTGAAATAAAAATATAATATTTTTTTAATATTTTGCTATAAAATATATTACTGCTAGTCCTATGTAAAATATATTGTTAATAGTCTAGGGATATATTTATTGTCTCTATTTTATGAGATGTAAAATGTTTTGTTTGAATTTTTAGTTAAATATTTGTATATTTTTTACTACAAAATATAAAGTGAGGTTTGTACAAATTAAAAATGTTACCTAGCCTAGCCTAGGACTTCATTAATTATGTCTAATTTTAATTTATAATGCCAGCAATTACACGTTTTATTGGAAAGTTTATTGTATTATTTTATATATATTTTTTTTAATAAAAGATTTTACCCAGAGGCTGAATTTGTTTTGTGATAAGTCTTTAATCTTATCAATTATTATTTAGGTGTAATAGTACATGTTGATTCAAATTTCAAGGTGTATTTTTTAAATTTTACACGTATAATACACCTAAAATACACAAAAAAAATCCAGATCGGGAGCAATATGCACCGCAAGTTTGTGTTTTCTCCCTCCAACACAAATACACCATTTCTAATCACAAACATATTCATATCACTTTAGGCTTGCTCTCCACAAACTGAACCTAGAACTCAGAATATTTACAGTTTGAAACCTTCCGTTTATACAAGTCTGTATATTGTTATCATTTGTTGCAGTTATTTTTGTGTAATATTAAAATAAATAAGAAATAAAAATGTGTATAAAATAATAATAATTATTCTTTAACGGGTAAACAGTGTTTATAAAAAGAAATTATTTTGTAAGGCAAGTTCTTAATATCTGATAACGGAATTTATACGATAACTGTTAAAAAGACATGTCAGTATGACTTAGTTTGTATCTCTTAATTACTTTGACCTTAAATAAATTATATAAATTTTGTTTGCATTTATATATAATAATAATAATAATAATAATAATAATAATAATAAAGTTAAGATTGAAATGTGATTTGGAAATAATAGTTTGTTATAAGAGTAAAGATGGCGTTGGGATCTCTTCAAAGACAGACATTTCTACCTACGGATAAAATTCAGCAGACGTCGAAAAAAATTCTTTCTTAAATCCAAAGTTTTTGGTGAAAATCTTTTCACCTTTCCAAAACGAAGATGACGAAATAAAAAAAAAAGAGCTAACCAGGCATAATTTAACACAACCTAACTTAAAGCAGCCTAACCGGGCATACTGTAACTTAACTTCGCCTAATTTGATGAAACAAATTGGGAAATCCAGATATGAGTAAAGAAGCTCCTAATATGAGAATGTCATTCTTTATTCGCGGTAAAGGCACCAAACAAGAATGGCGTAAAATGAGAATAGATCAATTTGACAATTTCCTCCGTCCAGTCATACGCTTTTCCTAACTCTTGGGCGCGGAATGAACTCGAAATCACATTGAGTGGGGTCATATCGTAGGATTGGGTAATATTTTACAAAAATAAACTCCAAATATGATTAAATTTACAAACTAATTTAAATACCACCCCAACTATGAGGTGATGACGTTACCATGGTTATTTTTGTTGGTGACAAATAAAATGGCTATAGTGTAATCACATAATGGTTGGCATAACCCTTTATAATAACTGTCAAATAGTTATCCATGTACTTGGTTGTTCTAAGTAGTTTTTTCTTGTATTCTAAATATTGGACGCATATTTCTCATCATCTATAACTCGATGTGATATTTCTTAGTATACTTTATAATATATATGAGACAAGGAGTGCTGGCACTCCCGTTTCTCCTGTCACTGTCCTCCTTAACTGATCTTTTTCCTGTCTCATGTACCCTGTGAGCAGTTCAGCATGCTCTCAAACACACACTTCTCTCTATTCTTCACTACACATGCATACATTTTACACATTTCACAATCTTTCCAAAATTAAGAAAAAAAAAAATAGCATTGTGAACATCGGAGACCTTGATTTTGGCTCTCTCTTTCTAATAAAGAGGGGCATTTTGCGGGCGCCCTCCCTTGGCCCATCCTTTTTACATAAAAAAAAATCCAAGGTTCAATTTTAATGATTCCTTTTTTCGGGGTGTGGGGGGGGGGGGGGCTAATTAAACATATTTCGGAGACATCTTCCCGTGAAATGGAATTTTTATTGGTCATTTGAAATGGAAAGCGAGATAAGATGAAAATAAAAATTGCTATAAATAGAATTTTAAAGATCAATATGTCTAACATTAAATCCATTTTTTGCCCATTTCCATTCATGGATCAATACTCGAAGGATAATTGATTCCTTATTATAAAATCACACGCTCGAAACTCGTGTGTGTATATATATATATATATATATATATATATATATATATATATATATATATATATATATATAATCAATCAAACTTTCAACTTGAAATTCGATGAAAATAACAAAATTTGAACTCAATTTTCTGCGATTTTTTTTTACTGTCAACTTTTCCCTCGCATTCAAAATGTTTTACGAGCACCGCCGACGATGACAACAGCCAAATTAGAGGGATTGCACCCCACCTATACCCCCAGCCCCTTGCACCCTACCTCCAGCCGCAGCACCCCCTATATACACCCAACCTTCCTCCCGTCCCAATATGAAGATTCCCTTCTGTGTGTATATAATAATATATATATATATATATACACCTTCGAGTATGGAACTAAGAACTAAGGAACACCTCGTAAACAGTCTTTGTCCCTCCGCACTGCCTTCCTCAGGGATTACCCGATTACCGATTTGTGAACAGTTGTTCCGAAACCCCCGGGAGAAGGCTCCATGTCGGCCCACCAGATGGTGTCCAAAGCTTATGGAGATTCTGAATGGCAGACGCCATCTGGCGACAGAAAGGTAAGTCTCTTGCGGGAGTTGTGTTGTCATATAAGAAACCTTTTTAAGCAACGAAACCGAGGTACGATAATGAATTTCTCTGTTTATTGTAAATGAAAAACAGGTTCAAGATTGGTAAGTATACGGTGAGTAGCTTGTGACCGTGACAGAGAGAGAGAGAGAGTTACAAGGAAAAGGAGTACCTCAAAAGGCCTTGCGGCCCATACCGAGGAGGTACCAATGGCAACGGGTGCCACGGAAAATTTTTTACACCCTCAAATAGTGTGCAAGATTTGGTCTAACCTTTTCTTAAAATGATCCACAGAGGAACTGTTCACAACTTCTGAAAGTAATCTGTTCCACGTGTCACAGATCTTATAGGTAAAGTAATTCCCACACACACTAGTCCTAAACCGCTTCAAATCCAACTTCCAACCATTGTTGCGAGTTGGGTTATCATTTAAACTAAACATGCTTCTAAAATCGACATCGTTGAACTCGCGTAAGAGAGAGAGAGAGAGAATTGTACATAACAGAGAGACTGAATTATATATAACGACAGGCATTGTTTAAACAATACTAAACCCTATTACAAAATGCACTCTTATGGTGTATAGTTACATAATCACATAAACTACATTGTTTATCGGTTGTTCATGTGACAAACAACCAATAAAGAAGGTGTAGTTTCTTCATCAAAATTCACCTAACCATATTTTCTAATAAATATAACCCAAACTGCCATCGGTATAAGTCACCTTGAAAGCGATGTAAATAGTTTTTGAACTCATATACGCTATTAACTGTCAGAGAATTCTTTAAGAATTTAAAAAACTAATATATTTAAAGTAACACACACACACACACACACACACTTGCCATGAATGCATCGAGTTTATTAAAAATGGAAAAAGATCTTGGAGCTGCAATTTAACTGAATCACCTGGAAATGGATTGAAATTCTATTTCAATCTCGATTATATTTTTCATTGTATGTTTAAACGCATAATATTGCAGCAGTCGTAATCAAATGATTTTCCCCTCATTTTCTACTCTCTCTCTCTTTCAATTTATCAAAATTTTTCTTACCTCTCTTTTGTATGCATTTACCTCTCGTCTTTCGATCATCTTATTTCTCCCCTTTCGATTCGTCTGTCCTTCCGAAAAATGGAATAAAACTTCGATTACGTTCATCCTCATAATGCATCTTAATAACATAAAGAGAGAGAGAGAGAGAGAGAGAGAGAGAGAGAGAGAGATTGTTTCATACAGGTGCTATATCACAAATAACTATTTATTAGGCTGGTACTGACGTCATAATTAGTCATTATTAGCATGTATATTTTAGTATTATTTTATTTTCATACGCAAATATATATATATATATATATATATATATATAATATATATATATATAGATTATATATAATATATATATATATATATATATAACCTCAAGTAATTTAAACTTTTTAACCATTTGTAACTTGAAATTATTACTACCGTATTATTATTATCCTTAAATCTAAAAATAAATACAAACCTAAAAAGGAAAGTTAAACTTTCTAAATAGACTTTCTAAATTAAAAAGGACTTTCTTTACCCTCAATATAAAGCAGAATCCACTTAATTTTAAGACCCGCAAAGCTTAATCCCAGAGCACTCTGGTGGGGATTTCATGTTATAGTCCCCTGTAATACATTATAATTCGTTTTTCATTTAATACACTTTTAAAAAATTATATATATATATATATATATATATATATAATATAATATTATATATATATATATATATTGTGGTGTTGTGTGTGTGTGTTGTGTGTGTGTGTGTGTGTTCACTAATTTAATTAGTTTAAACAAATAATTTAATAATAAGTAATTGCTTAATTAAAGTACTTAACTATAATCGTATATTTACATTAAACTTGACTAAAGAATTTGTTCACTTTTGATTAAAAGAGATCATTGTTCTTTCCCTTTTTGTATTTCCTTTATTCTTTTTTTTCCTCATTTTTTTCGTATCTTCTTTTCCCCTTCTTTCATGACAACGTGTGTGTGTATGTACTCTTTACTCTTTTCATTCCATTCCCCTCATCTATTCTAGCCCATCGTTATGGTGTTCTTCCCTTTTAGTATTCTTCCTCTTTCTCTTCCTTTATTATTTTTTCTTTTGATTTTTCGGGGGGGGGGGGGGCAATTTTTTATTTATTTTGTTCTCATTTATTTCTCTTTTTCCATCTTTTTCCCCTTTTTTTCCTTTCCGCTCATTTGTTTTCCTTCCTTTCCACACCTTTTTCTCGTATCCATCTTTTTCCTTTCCACACCTTTTCTCTTATCCATCTTTTCCTTTCCGCATCTTTACCACTTCATCTTATTCATTTCCCATTTTTTACAAACTCTCCATCTTTTTGGTCTCCATTTTTTTTTTCTTTTCCATCCGCTCCTCCTCTCCCTTCCTTCCTTCACCGACTGTCGCCACCCGAAGATTCTGCATTAGCGGAGGTGTAAAAGGAAAGCGTTGTACCTGAAGTGCATCTCAGAGAAGAGTCAGATGTTTCCAGCAAGAATTCGGTGGAGTCGTGTCGAAATCGTCTCGAATCCAGAAATGGGATTCGATTCTTCGAATTGTTATGGATTTTTTGGTCGCGTTACATTTTACACCTTAAAATGGAATTTCAAATTGAAGATGAAAACTCTCTCTGTGTTATGGCTTTATATATATATATATATATATATATATATATATATTATATATAATTTGATTTATATTTGAGTTTTGTTTTTGTTTATATATATATATATATATATATATATATATATATATATATATATATATATATTATATATATATATATATATATAAAATTTGATTTATATTTGAGTTTTTGTTTTTGTTTATATATATATATATATATATATATATATATATATATATATATATATATATATATATATGTTTCATTTAATATGAATCCTTATTCACGCAGATTTAAATTCAGATTACTTGCATTCATAGTCAGGACGTACACTTATTATTTCATCTAATTTCCATAGATATGGCATCGATCGCTTTCCGGTGTAGAGAAGCGAGGTAAAAGGCATATAATACTATACGTGTATGCATCGAACCACGGCGCGGGGAATCACAGGAATAGAAAATAATTATAAAACACAATAGAGGCGGGGCAAAAAAAAAAAAAAATTAAGAAATGAGTTAGCGGGCGAATGCGTTTGTTGGGAGAACGGCTGTGCTCGTTGCTGTGCTTTCAGAGAGAGAGAGAGAGAGAGAGAGAGAGAGAGAGAGAGAGAGAGAGAGAGAGAGAGAGAGAGAGAGAGAGAGAGAGAGAGGGTGGTATTGTGGAGGGTGCAGGAAGGCAATCTCTCTCTCTCTCCAATCCCATTAAGTGTTGGCAGCCCCGATTAATAGGGGGGGAGGGGGCAGAAGGGTGTTCAGCGCTCATGCCAAATTACCATTGATAGATTTGCACAACCTGATTCCATCGGGATCGATATAAATCTGATTGGAAGTAAAGTGGAAATAAATTAACAAATTTCTGATTCAGACAAATGTTACGCTTATGCGTATGTAATGCCCTTACGTAGTAACTAATGAATTTTTAATTAAAATGAAACATTTTGATAGTATACTTTAAATAAGTCAGTGTTATTAGTAATAGTTCCATCTATATTAGTACTATTACTGTTAGTACTATTACTATTAGTAGCATTAGTAATGGTAGTAGTATCGGTAGTATTTTGGAATAATATTTGTAATTTTTCTTTATATTTTCGATAATGTTTCAGTTTGTAGCATAATATCTCTTTCTATGTCCATTATCTTGGTTGCGAAACCTTATTTAAATTGCTCTGGAATATCTGTACACCGGATGATTAAAGACAAAAGGTTTATATTCGAATACTTCCTCGCGGAATAAACCTTATGCAAACCTTCGTCTTTGTCGGAAGATCGTATTTACCTTAAGAGCTTCGTGGAAGTTTCTCCAATTTACTCTCTGAACTAGACGAAAACGCCAACCTACGAAGACATTCGGAACTAATAAAAGTGGACTGATCGCAAAGACCGCGAACCAACCAACCAACCAACCAACCCGTTCAAAGGCGATCCGAAAGACCGGGAAAACCTAAACCGTTCAAAGTCGGAGTGGAGAGCGAAGGAGGAGGCAATTATGCAGAAAGGTTGGATGCTGACAACTCGAATGGAATGGGTGAATAATTTATGGAACAGAGAGGAACAGGTCAGGGCCACGAGGAACAGGTGTGGTTCCGAGGGCGACAGATGGCAGCTATCCGAGGGCCAGCGAAGTGTTTGAGATGGAGGGGAGATGCGATCATTGGATGCTGCGTAAGGACACACAGGCAAAGCGAATTCAGACAAATAAATGAATACGACCGTGCGTCACAGTCAGAATAGACGGTTTAACCCTACGAAGGTAACGGGGAAATGGTGTTGATACCGTATTTGTACAGTAATATACAGTAATATTATTACTGAAATAAAGATTTAAGTTATTGAAGAAAAGAAAAAGGTACAAAATAAAACACATATAAGAAATCACAAACTTCGCATCAGTTTATAACTTTAATATACACAGGGTGTCCCATAAGTCCGGTCTCACAGGAAAATTTATTTCAAATTAAATTTAAATTAAATTAAATTTAACAGTAATACATTAGAACTAAAACAAATGTTCAAATTGATGTCTTGTTTTGGAACCTTTATTTTTGTGGCAGGTAGAATAACACGCAATGGCTAATATGGAAGGGAGTTACGCTCGTGAGGAAAAGGCGGAGGCCTTTTCCTCACGAGTGTAACTCACTTCCATATCAGCCATTGCGTGCTATTCTACCTTAAATTTAATTTAAAATGAATTTTCATGTGAGACCAGGCTTAAGAGATTATATATATATATATATATATATAATATATATATATATATATATATGTGCCTTGGTGGTGTACTGGTTAGCGTCGCTGACTACGAATCCATCGACCCCGGGATCGAGACTCGGTGACGGCAGGCGGCGCGCAGCAAAACCCTTCCACACAATAGAAAAACAATTGGTTGGTAGATAAATGGGTACCCTGGGTAGCCTAGTGGTTAAGACGCTGGGCTACTGGTGGGGCGTGGTTCGGATTCCATGTTAAACTAGGTCTAAGGTGGAGTGAAAAGCTTGACCTTCGTCAGAATGAACAATTCGGGCGGAAGCAAAACCAAGGTTAACTAAGGCATATATATATATATATATATATATATATATATATATATATATATATATATATATATATAAGGGTGTGCGATTCGGATATTTTTATTTCGATTCGATTTTCGATTCGATTCGGCCACTTGTTTTCGATTCTCGATTCGATTCGATTCGACTGCGACTCTGCACTGCACTCCCCTATACTTTACAATTTACATGCACCAGCACCAACAGAACAACATACATGCACCAGCAACAACATACTGAAAAGCGTAATAAACAACTGAACCCAAAGAACTGGTCCAGACTTATCACACCGCAAGGCGCGCGCACGTGATTCTGTAACATCACAAAATCAAAAGCTGACCATGAGCGCACTCAGATCGTTATGAAAGCGTAATCTCTCAAATATCCAACTATGATATTTTATAACGTTATTATATTATTATATTATATATATATATATTTTATTTTTTTTCAATTGTTATTCCACGGTTTCGACATTCCATGGTTTTGGGGTAGTGCCAGTTTGTCGTCTCGACAGGTTACAGTTAGCGAATCGAAGAATCGAAATTTTTTAGCTCTAAGTCGGGTCGGGTTTCGATTCTTGTACTTAATCGACCCGAATCGACATTTTCGATTAATCGCACAGGCCTAATATATATATATATATATATATATATATATATATATATATATACAAAGACACAGCTATGTAAGGAAATATTGAACGAAGGTGACAAGAAAATTACAAAACGACATTGAAACATTATTCCAGTGGGCACAAGACAACAATATGAAGTTCAAGGAAGGAAAATTCCAACTTCTAAGATATGGTAATAACAAGGAGCTCCAGAAAAAAAAAGAGTACAAAACTCTGCAAGCCAAACAGATAACACCAAGTCCACAAGTCAGGGATCTTGGAGTAATAATGTCGTTGGATGCAGAATTCAGAGAGCACTGCAACATCAAAATTACAATGGCTAGAAAAATAATGGGAATCATCTGGAGAAGCTTGCGCAGCAGAAAAGCAAACATCATGTTCAAATTATGGAAGAGCCTAGTCCTACCAATAATTGAGTATTGCTCAGTACTCACAAGCCCATACAGAAAACGAGTCATTGTGAACATTGAAGCTATACAAAGGACTTTTACGTCTAAGGTAGGAGAAACGGAAGGTGAAGACTACTGGTCTACAATCCCTGAAACTCTACTCTCTTGAAAGAAGGCGCGAGCGCTACACAATAATATACATATAGAAAATACTTGAGGGCTCTCTTCCTAACCTTAGAAATGAAATAGAAACAAACTGGAATGAGAGAAGAGGCAGATTTTGTACGGTCCCAGCTGCGATGGAAGAAGGGGCCATGAAAACGAGGATGGAAAATACCCTCAGAATACGAGGCCCAAAGCTTTTCAATGCCCTACCGAGAGAAGTAAGGAATCTCCAGCACACGGACCTGACTAACTTCAAGAACCAGGTGGACAGATTCCTGTGCAAAGTCCCTGACCAGCCATGCGTGGCTGGCTACGAGGGCAGAAGATCAGACAGCAATTCCCTCCTTCACCAAGTCCCGCAAATGCGGCGGGATGCTGCAGTAAAAAAAAAAATATATATATATATATATATATCTATACCGGGCATCCTGAAGAGCGCAAACATAGTCCCAATATATAAAGGAGGAGATCGATCCAAAAACTATAGGCCAGTGTCGCTTCCATCTCATCTCACTCAAATATTTGAAAGAATAGTTAGACAGAAAATCTATGACTTTTTGGAAACTCAGGCAGATCATGCCTATCACAACTACTGGAACACTACAACAACATTATTGATACACTTGAAAGTAATGAAAACTATGATGTACTATACACAGACTTTGCTAAAGCGTTCGACAAGTGTGACCATGGAATCATAATACATAAACTGAAATATATGGGAATAACAGGAAAAGCAGGGAAATGGATATATGATTTCCTTAGTGAGCGGGGGTCAAGTCGTTACAGTACAAGGAGACTCTTCATCAGAATCAGAGGTCCTCAGCTCAGAACCACAAGGAACAGTATTAGCTCCACTACTCTTCATAATCATGCTAGCTGACATAGATGAGGACGTTACTAGAGACAACACAGTAACATCCTTTGCGGAAGACACAAAGATCAGTAGAAAAATAAGAAACCCAGAAGATATAGGATCTCTACAAACCGACATAAACAGAATCTACAAGTGGACGGAAGACAACAATATGAAGTTTAACACCGAGAAATTTCAGCTGTTACGGTACGGAAAAAGAGAAGACCTAAAATCCCTGCAATATTATACCCCAAATGGACAGCAAAAGATTTAGCGGTTGTAATGACAGATGATGCGAAATTTGAAACACAAAATAAGATAGCAGTAAACAGAGCAAAGAGAATAACGGGACAGATATTGAGAACCTTTAAACGAAAGGGATAGGAATGTAATGATTCCTCTACTGAAAACCCTGATCATACCCAAATTGGAATACTGCTCGGCCCTAACATCCCCATATAAAAAAGAAGACATTAAACAGCTGGAAGGGATCCAGAGAAGCTTCACAGCCAAGATCAACGGGTGCAAAGAACTAAATTACTGGGAAAGGTTACGCGAACTAGACCTATATTCACTGGAAAGGAGAAGAGAGAGATACACCATTATTTACACTTGAAAAATAATGGAGAAACTAGTCCCTAATCTTACTCTAAACCCTATAACTCCCCAAACAACGGTGGAAAGTAGAAACGATAGATTGTGTCGTATTCCCAAATTGAAGACGAGACAGGGAACATCCTTAATCCTGAAAGAAAATAGTTTTGTAGTGAGAGGACCAAAACTGTTTAATCAGCTGCCCAAAGACCTATGAAACACGAAGGGAGTTGCATTGGACATCTTCAAAAGAAGACTAGACGCTTGGCTTAGAACAATCCCCGATGAGCCGGGCGTACCTGGCTATGTGAGGTGGAGAGCACAAGAAACCAACTCGCTACTTCACCAGGCCAACTCGAGAGGAGGGGCGACAAGCTTGACCTTCGCGAAATGAGGAATCATCGCGCGGAACCTTTGTAAGGTTGTAAGGTAAGATATATATATATATATATATATATATATATATATATATATATATGTGTGTGTGTGTGTGTGTGTGTGTGTGTGTGTTGAACTGGAAAACACCTTAAAATCACGATATTAAGATAAAATAAAGTGTACGCAAATTTGGGATCACCTGAAGCTCCGTCACCCCAGCCTTTTTTAGTTAACTTTATAAGGCTTACTAACGAAAATATTACTACCTAACCTAACCAATCGTCAAGGGCGTACAGTTGACCTAACGATTGGTTAGGTTAGGTCGTGATATTTTTGTTAGTTAGCCTTTTAAAGCTAACTAAAAAAGGCTGGGTTGACGGATCTTCAGGTGATCCCAAATTTGTTCCAGCAATCTCAAATAATTTTAATACCTTTCTTCCTTCACCTTTTCATGAAGGGACGAGGGGTATTCCCTCATTTACCACATGAAAGATTCCAAGAAACCCTTTCTTCCACATTAAAATAATTTCTCAAACCACCTTTGATCTTCTTCTTCTTTTTTCTTCTTCTTCTTCTTCTTCTTTTTCTTGTTCTTGTTTGCGTCCTTTTTCTTCTTGAAGAGTTCTCAAAGGCGTCGTTTTAAAATGGACGGGGGTGTTTTAAACCGTCAATTCCATCTGTCAATACTTTTTGCCCTGATCAATCGCTCCCAACACACACACAACTTCCACTCCAACGCATCGTAACCATGCAAAATGGCCAACATAGTATACTCAAAGCTAAAAATATGCTTTTATTATTCATATATTATGTTTCTTTTACACCTGTTTTGTATATTTTTACAAAATATTAGTTTTTATTGCAGGTACTTTTATTACTGCGGAAAACGTTTGAAGAGTTTTGCTCTATATTAACTGTAATAAAATGTAATCGAACAGTAAAGTGAAGTTAAAAAGTAAATCTTACACTAATCCACTGCAAAGATATGCGAAAATAAAAAGAAATTCATATAAAGTTTTCCAAATGAGGTGGGGTGCTGCAGAGGGGTCGAACAAAGGTCGACCCTGAGCATTTGTTCGAAGCCATCAAAAGTAGGAAATCAAGTAATATATATATATATATATATATATATATATATATATATATGTAACGTATACCTCATATTTGTTTGACTTTATACGTTTCCGTTGCTAGACAATAAATCTGTCTCAAATTTGTAGTGATCACACGGCTTCCCCTCGGCGGCCTGACTTGTAGCTGGAAATTATTAACTTTAATTCCTTGAATCTCAATAGCGACACAGCCTCCTTTATCTCGCTGTAGGAAGCCCCGTAAATCATTCCTTCCTAATAAATAAATGTTGATTTACTTCTCGTAGGACCTTCTACGCCGTCGTCTATGTTCCTTCGTCAGATTTAATCAAAGAAGAGACGTTGGGCGCTCCAAGTGACTTTGCGGCACCGCTGACTTTTCTGGGTAGCTCCATTAGAAGCACCTGCTTGATGATTTAATGGGTCCAAAGCTGGTTCATTAAGGTGCAGTCGGGGACGAAGAGATGGAGAGACTCCGTTTCTTTCTAGCTTTGTGTTTATTCCGTGTGGCATGGATTCCTTTCTTGCGGCTCATCTCCTTCTTCCTCTGTCCTTACTTCCTTCCTTTCGTTGTCCTCGCGAATGCACTGCATCTCTCTCTCTCTCTCTCTCTCAAAAGAGAGAGAGGAGATCTCCTTATTCTTCTTATTATACTGATGAACTCAATAAAAGAGGGAAGGATTTATCATTTGTTAACTTTACACGCGCGAGATATCGAGCCTTTATAGGAATAATAACTTCTGTAATGTATTCACCCACTTTATCGACGATTAAATTTACGACGTTTGCCTCGTTCGATTCTCTCGTTCTTCCCAGTTCTCTCTCGAAAGATTCCCCTCTTCAGCTCTCTCTCTCTCTGAATTTTTTTTTAATACAATTTTTGCTATCTCATCTCAGAATCTACCTCTATTTTCCCTCTATCTGTTTTTCTAGTTTGGCAGCGTAGCGAAGCTAAGTTCATAAATCAAGGAAGGTATTGCTCGAACGCGATTACCGTTGGCACAGCCAATATATTTCGTGGAGGCGGAGATGCCACGTGTGTATAAAGCCTCTTTCCTCCAGTAATTTATGCATTGTGAACAAAAGCAGAAGCATACGAAGGTACTCGCGAACGCATTTTTCAAATGATGAGAGGTACAAGGATTTCCATAAGTAAATTGCAAACATTTAAATGAATGGTTTAATAAAATCAACCGTTTCCATTCTTCCTTCGTCCCATATTTGTATATATATATATATATATATAAACAGAGCCGTTGGGACCTAATCATATACTATATTGTATATCTCAGAAGAGGTATAAAGAGAAATGATATTATACAAAACAGTAAAATTATATATATATATATATATATATATATATATATATATATATATATATATATATATATATATATATATATATATATATTCGTATAACTGTGTTTATAATATCATTAAAAATGAAATACCAAAGATACAAAATATATAAATATTTCCAAATTGTAAAATATATATACGAGATGCAGCCAATAATACATTTGGACCTATATATATAGTACATATATATAAAATTCTCATGTCACCATATTCGCTCATATTAGCCTTTTTGCTTCCTTTGCTAGAGTTCCTTTGTTTATATATTTCTCACTAGCATTAACTGTTTCTATTTCTCGGCTCTGGCTTCATTCGATGATAAAAAGTGAATCTTATTTCACAAGAGACGAGATATTAAGGATGTAGCAGGTGCATTTTAGTAGGGCTTTCATTTTATTAGTATTGTTTAAGCATATTCGTATTTTGTCTTGCTTTTCTTATGTGAAGACGACCCTAATGTATTTTCTTTTTTCTTTTCTCTGCTCAAAGTTACCAATCCCCCCCCCCCCCAACTTGCTTTTTTTCCCCCTCTCTTTCTCTCTCATTGTTATCGTTTTATCCGAAAACTTCTCATAACTTCTCAACTTGTCTTTAATATTGTATTCATGTAATTGTTTTTCTACTTTCTCTATGATGGAAATAATGTACATCAGAATAGACTTTCCTCACATAGTAGGAATTAGCAGAACGTACATAGGCATATTTGCATACGTACACATACATATACGTACGTGCCTACTGTATTTTTTATCTGAAGAAAAAATTGAAGGAAAGAAATGTATCAAAAGTAGATTGAGAATTGTTTTTGTTTTTAACTCTCTCTCTCTCTCTCTCTCTCTCTCTCTCTCTCTCTCTCTCTCTCTCTCTCTGTTAATGTGTTTCTATTTGCATAAAAGTTACCGCTCAAACGTACATTTCCAAACATTATTGTTTTCGTATAACCTCTTTCGGATAATATGAATTTTTGTTTTCAATATGTGAACACGCATAAAATTTTATTAATATTAACTCCGAAATAAGGAGCTCTTTGGAAAGACGATAAAGCGCTTCCTTAATTACTCAACCATATTTTATCTGGCCATTTCTGCTGTCGTGAAGACGGTTGTAAGAGAGTACCTTTAATGGGCTTCGTACCTCTCTTATTGTGATGGCCTGATGGCATCGTCGGTGCCAACTATCGACTGACCCTGTCTTTTAGGTTCTTCGTTCGTCCTCATTTGATGATGAAGAGAATCCCGTTTAATGCGTATAAATGCATGAACGATGTTGCAGTCACGGAGACGAAGAAGATTTCACTCTCCATTTTACCGTCACCACACACACACACACACACACACACACACACACGGGACGGCGGGGTATAAAATATAAATATACAATTTATGGCCTGAGCCACGGGTTTCCTCGACACTTCATATAAAAGAGGAAAATGGTCGTTTGAGGCGTGAAGGGCGACGGAGGAGCTGTTCTCAGCATCTCTGGTCAGAAGCTTCATCGTCGATGGTTATGAGGAGGACCGAATCCGATTTATTGGTCGGATTTTCATTTTACTTTTTCTTTCTTTTTATTTTTCTCTTTTTTACGAGGTTCAGAAATGTTCGTAGAGGTCAAAAATAATCGGGACACAGAAACAAGAAACGCAAAACAGGAACAATATACAGTACTTCAAACTATACAAAAAAAAATATATATATACGTATATATAAATAAACAACAACGAATAATCATTGATATATATATATATATATATATATATATATATAATAATATATATATATATATATATAATATATATATATATATATATATATATATATATATACAGGGCGTCCCAAAAAAATGTATACACACTTTAACAGCTGATAGCTCAATTGATGTTTCTTTCTTTCCAAGTTAAACCCATTAGAATTAATAATGGCAGTCAGACTAAGCTTTGAACAAAGGAAATTCATTCTAAAATGCTACTGGAAGTGTGAAAACGCAGTTGAAGTGCAAAGACAGTTTAGGAGGGAGTTTCAAACAGATCCACCAACGCGACTTACCATCACTCGAATTAGAGATAAGTTTGAAGCCGATGGAACTGTTCAGAATGTCCACAAGAAGCGTTCCGGAAGACCACGGACATCGACAAGCCCCACAAAGCAAGAAAGAGTACTGGAAACGTATCACCAAAGTCCAAGAAAATCTGTGCGGCAAGCGAGTCGTGAGGTAGGAATTTCAGAATCGTCTGTCCAACGCATTTGAGCGCTGTCAATGGAAAAGTTACATTCCAAGATTAGTCCATGCTATTAATGAGATGATCCGGACCGAAGAGTGGAGTATTGCGAGTGGTACTTGGCACGATGTGGATGTGGATTGGACGAAGGGGTTTCGTAGAATACCCTCCGCGTTCACCAGACCTCACACCACTAGACTTTTTTTTATGGGGATACTTAAAGACAGTCTACGCTATAAAACCTGCAACAGTCACTGAATTGAGAGCAGCCATTGAACGAGAATGCACACAAATACCAAACGAAATGTTTCGTGATGTTTGCGATTCCATTGCTTCGCGTTATCAGCAGTGCTGGACCAGAACGGACGTCAGTTTTGAAAACGGCGTTGACAAAACAATTAAATAATGTCTGTAGATTCTATTACATTTTGAAAATGAAATGTATTTTAATAAACTGCCTTTATAATTATTTAAAGTGTGTATACATTTTTTTGGGACGCCCTGTATATATATAATATATATATATATATATATATATATATATATATTATATATATATATATATATATAATATATATATATATATATATATATATATATATATAGGGTGTCAGGACATGATTTTATATATGCTTTAAAATATCTATCTCGCATCTTTTAATATTTTACTTTGTACGATTATATCGTGGCTAACGCCAGAAACCTTTAATCTAAAGTTAAATTTAACAAAATTGACCACATTAATGAACGAGAAAAAAGGCTCGCAATAAAGAAAGATTCTTTATGGGTGACATTTTTAACTAAATTTTTCACCTTTGAATATGTTTCGGTTCTGTAAAATTTAGCGTTTTAGCGTCAGATTAAATATTGAGAAATAATTGTATGTACGACAGTTTTTCGCGTTAGTGTTGTACTATATATTATATATATATAAAAGTAAAAATCAGTCAGGAGGTCAGAAACTCGCGCGAAGCTCAGGTCAGAAGAACGCCGCCATTGTGCCAACTCCCACATTATTAATCAGCCCAATCCGCGGTCGAATTCCCCGACCTCAGCGTCTTCACTTTGCTTATAGGGAAACAGTGTTACCCACTAACTACGGACGGTGACAATTTAGATGAACTAAGCACTTCTAGAATCCCTGTTTCACTCAAACTAAGCCTTCTAATTTAGAACTTATAACTTCTTTCTGAGAGTGCATTCTATAGGGAAAGTTTTTCCTTCTTTTGGGTATCAAAACTTCTTGTCAAATGATATAATAACTTTTTTAATGATACATAACTCCTTTAGAAAGAAGAAATGATTTACAAAACTTCTTTTTTGGTGTTTGAGAAATTAGAAGATAATATTTCTATGTAGAGAAGATAAGACTTCTTGTATGAAGGTTGCAGGAAGTCTTTTTTTTTCTGTATTGGTAGTGAAATTTAAGGTACACTGTAATAACCACTGAGGTATTTGACACAAAATGGCGATCAAATAACTCAGACCCATTAAGTAATTAAATTACTGGGATAAACTATTCACTCGATGTGACATTTCATCGACAAGTTAGATTAAGTTAAGTTAGGTTAGATTAACAGGTTAAGTTTAAATTTTGCTTTTTAATGTTGCTAGAACGTTCCGTGACTAATGTGTATACGTCCAACATTATTACGTCATTTGAGTAATTCTGAAAAGAAGAAATCCAAATTACTTCGGTGGGGGTGGGTGGGTGTAGTGATGGGGTTGTTTAACTTCCTTCACAACACTTAAGGTCATTTGACGAAGGGACCTACAGCTTTACGTGGGATCCGAACTACGGAATGCTACGTAGTCTGGACGCAGGGAATACTATCCGACCTACCGTTGCTTAACTTCGTTGATCGACAGGAAGCGGTGTTTAGACGTTGGCCACGATATGTGGTGTTTACGGTGAATAATATGCAAATTGGGTAAATATTAATTTTTAAAAAATATGTCTTCCAGTTCACTAACGAATGAAATTAAATTTAAAGTGGGTATGGGAGGATATAATTTCCCCTGCAACCCTCTCTTGGGTATAATAAAACCCCATTAAACCGAAAGGAAAGGAAAACATAAAAAAAGTGTATATATATATATATATACAGCGTGTCCCAAAGAAATGTATACCCACTTTGTTCGATAATACCAGCTATGAGGAAATAAATATATTACTTTTTATATGTTTTTTAATAAAGAATTTCTCCTGAATCTAAATATGTAATTATTTTATTAAAAATTGAAAAACAAAAACGTTTACAGATGTTTAAATTATAATTATTATTTTCGAGACTTCATTTGCGATATTTTCTAATATTTTAACCGACTGTTTTGAGATACTTATGTTTACTGTTGATATTGAGCATAAATGTTGTAATTATTATTAATTCAAAAATTTACAAATTCCATGGTTAAATGACACTATCTAAGATGTTCAAATGTCGTTAGAAAAGAACAAACGTCGCAGAGTTATAAGATGTTAGATAAGGTTAGAGCAAACTGTAGTCTTGCTATTAGAACTCACGAAATGGCTAGGCTAAGCTAGGCACTAACATAAGTATCTCAAACAGTCGGTTAAAAGGCCGGCCAGCCATAAAAAAAATATTAGAAATATCGCACATGAAGTCTCGAAATAATAATTCTAATTTAAACATCTGTAACTTTTGTTCTTCAATCTTTAATAAAAATAATTACATATTTAGATTCAGGGGAAACTTCTTTATTAAAAACATATAAACAGTAATATATTTTTATCCTCATAGCTGGTATTATCGAACAAAGTGGGTATACATTTCTTTGGGACACGCTGTATATATATATATATATATATTGGGTGTCCCATAAGTCCAGTCTCATAGGAAAATTTATTTTAAATTATATTTACAAAGGTAATAAATTAGAACTAAAAGAAATGTTCAAATTGATGTAAAAGGCGGAGGCCTTTTCCACAGGAGTGTAACTCACTTCCATATTAGCTATTGCGTGTTTTCTACCTGCAACGAAAAAAGGTCCCAAAACAAGATATCAGTTTGAACATTTGTTTTAGTTCTAATTTATTACTTTTGTAAATTTAATTTAAAATAAATTTTCCTATGAGACCGGACTATGGGACACCCTGTATATACAGAGAAACTGTATCCAAATTCTTTGTAACAATTTGTATTTCTCATCGTAGTTAATAAAGCTTAACTAATTACCTTCATTGAAAATGACGAGACCACAGAAATAAAATTAAGAAATTTTTTTCCTGCAAATCATAAAATTATCTTAGGAGACGTTTCTCAATAAAGGCTTTATAATTTCTATTATAAGGGTGATCCAGAGAAATGGGACCCAAAAGAAACCCCTGTAACTCTTAAAGTATAAGTACTTTTATAAAATCATACGCATCATTCGAAAGAGGATAGTTACAAGTTTGTACAGGATTGTATAGGTTTTGACAATACAAGACAAGATAAGATACAAAACAAAATAAAAGTGTGTTGGTTTACGTCGTCGTCGTCGTTGGCCTAGGCAAGCTACGGCTTGGGACCGTAGCGCATCTATCCGGTATAGGTTAACCTGGATGATGTAGCCATAAGCACTGCCGCTAGTTAAGTGCCAACCAGTGATTATCTCACTAGCCGTATTGAGTCCGTTAGGCGAAACTACGACAGTACCAAAGGTGGAAAATATAACCTTTGGTTTTCTATTATTTATTTGCAAAATGGACATGGTATTAGATTAAATAATATTTGAATATAAATAATTAACTGACAATTGTGATATATAATTAATTATGTTTACATACAATAAAATAATATAGTATACATAAAATTAGTATTAATGTGGTTCACAATTGAATTATAATGGGGTAACTAATTTAAAATGAATTTATACTATTCCGAAATTCAAGACGGTAAAATTAACATTTATCTTGAAACTAAAATAAGAGTATTCACTACACACTCCCCCACCAGAGAGGAAAGAGTTCCGAACGACACAGATTTCCGCTGAACCTTTTTGGTAGCTACATGTACCTCACTTAAGGTTGATTCCAAAAACGCAGGCTTAAGACGATCGATAGAAACCTTGTCGACCTTGGAACCGCGCTGGATGAGAATGATTTGCGCGTACGTCGGAGAACTTCATAGGGTCCGTCATATGGACATTGGAGAGGCCGTTTTGGGACAGGTACACGAACGAAAACGTGGGTGCAAGATTGGAGGGCTGGGGAAACAAAGATGTTCTGTTGGCTAGTCAATCGAGGGGGAACAGGCTGAAGGGACTGCATGTGAGAGGAAAGTGTTTGAGCGAATTCCGTAGGATCACATGACTTATCCCTGCAGTGAAGTAGCCACCTGGTAGCCGCAGTGTCGTTCCATAGACTAGTTCAGCCGCTGTAGTCTTCAGATCACTCTTAAATGCAGAGCGAATACCAAGCAACACGAGTGGAAGCTTATCCATCCAATGGGAGTCTTCGTGACACATAAGGGATGACTTCAGCTGGCGATGGAAGCGTTCGACGAGGCCGTTAGCTTGCGGATGATACGCACAGGTATGCGCATGTACTGTACCCAACAAGCTGGTAAACTTCTTCCAAAGCGAAGACTCAAATTGGCGACCTTGGTCAGTGATGACTTTTTCGGCAATCCAAATCTTGATACCCATCCATGAAGAAAGGCTCTTGCAACAGTGTCCGCTTGGATATCAGGAAGTGGGATGGCTTCAGGCCATCTGGAAAAGCGGTCGAGACAGGTGAGCAGATAACGTTGGCCTTGAATCACTGGAAGAGGGCCAACAATGTCTACATGAATTACCTCAAATCGCTGGGATGGGGGCGGGAATGCGTCAAAGGGGACCTGGTGTGCCTTTGGACTTTGGCACGCTGGCAGGCAAGGCACGTTTTGGTCCAATGTTTGACATCCTTCCGCATCGAGGGCCAAACAAAGCGAGAGGTAACCAGGTGTTGCGAAGCACGGATACCAGGATGGGAGGGCTTATGAAGATCCGTGAAGACTGCTTTTCTGTGACATGGAGGGACATAAGGGCGAATAGCAGCTGTTGATACGTCGCAATAGAGGGCACAGACAATCCTGGCATACTCATTTTCTTGAGGGAAAGTGAGTGAGTGGAGTCTTCTCTGAGCAGGTCTTGTAGTTCCGTATCCTTATCTTGATCCTGTGCAATAGCATTCCACAGTGTAGAGCTGAGGGTAACAGAAGTAATCTCTATTCTTGAAAGTGCATCCGCTGGAGTGTTCAAGACACCTTTGATGTGGCGGATATCTGTGGTAAATTGCGAGATATAATCGAGTTGCCTGATGACTCTGGGAGAGTGGTTACAGCTGTTTTTATTGAAGACAGTGACCAAAGGTTTGTGGTCGGTAAAAACACAAAACTCTCGGCCTTCAAGGAAATGTTGAAAATGCTTCACGTTTAAGTAAATAGCAAGAAGTTCACGTCCGAAAGCACTATAACGCGTTTGGGCTGGCTGCAGCTTTTTCGAGTAAAACGCGATGGGTGCTTGTTGACCGTTAATGGTTTGTTCCAACACTCCACCGATCGCAACATCTGATGCATCGACCGTCAGAGTTAGGGGGCATCACTGATAGGAAATGACAAAGACAATGCACTATTGATAGCATTTTTGGCATTGTCGAACGCCTGTACACTATCGCTACACCTACCAATTTCGTTACCTTGCGTTTGTGTGTGATCATAGCGTGTAGAGGAGCAAGAACACGGCACAGTTTTTAATGAACTTGTGGTAATAATTTACCAAACCTAGAAACCGACGTAACTCACGCTGATTATTTGGCATTGGTAATTTTTATCACTTCACACTTGTCCTGAAGGGGGGTAATTCCGTGCTGCGAAATCGTGTGACCAAGAAATTCCAAGGTTGGCTGTGCAAACCACACTTAGATGCATTAATAGTAACACCGTATTGTTCTAAGCGTTGAAAGAGGAGTGAAAGATGTTCCTTATGTTCCTCTTCCGTTGAGCTGGCCACAAGCAATCATCGATGTAGGCATAAACAAAGTCTAAGCCTCTGGTGACCTCATCTATAAACCTCTGAAAGGTTTGCGCAGCATTCCGTAGCCCGAACGGCATCTTCAAAAATTCGAATAACCCAAATGGTGTACAAACTGCAGTCTTGGGAATATCCGAAGGCTCTACGGGAATGTGGTGGAAAGCCTTAACGAGGTCTATTTTACTGAAGATAGATTTGCCGTGGAGAAGAGAAGTAAAGTCTTGGACATTTGGTACCGGATATCGGTCCGGGATGGTTGTCGAATTCAAAAACCGGTAATCGCCACATGGTCTCCAGTCTCCTGACTTCTTCTGGACCAGGTGTAGGGGAGAGGACCAACTGCTTTTGGAAGGTCTTATTATCCCAAGATCCATCATAAGCTGGAATTCCGATTTGGCAGCTTTCAGTTTGTCCGGGGCAAGACGTCTGGGTTTTGCAAACACAGGGGGACCTTTTGTTGTAATGTGATGGGTAATGGTGTGCTTAATGGTATCACCCATCTGCATAGGTTGAAGAATTCCTGGATATCGCTGGAAAAGGCACTGGTACATGGAATTAGGGGGAACGAGGGAAAGTGCAGAGTTCGAGGCGTCCGGAAGGGCAACCTGTTTGGCAAGAACAGAAAGCAGTGTGGCCTGGTCGCATAAGCGTCGCTTGTCAAGATCCACCAGGAGTTTTGAAATGCTGGAGGAAGTCAGCGCCGATTATGGGATGCCGCACTTGAGCACAGATGAAAATCCACTTGAAGGATCGGTGAAGGCCCAAGTTTAGTTCACGCGACTGAGTACCGTACGTGGGTATGCGTGAACCGTTAGCAGCGTATAGAGGCGGAGATTCCGAGTGCGTATGACCAGATTTTGAGGGAATACACTGACTGACGCTCCGGTATCAACCAAGAAATTGATACCAGAGTTCCTGTCCTTTATGAATAACAGGTTGGCAGTGCGAGTACTAGACGCCATTAGGACTCGCTGCTGGGGTTTCCCGACGAAAAATTGCAAGGGGAGATGCACTTCCTAGCCTTCTTTCCAAATTTCGAGTGGTAGAAGCAGATCTTCCCGGAACTCGAACGATGCCTCTTCGTAAATCTTGACCGAGAATGGCTTCTTTGTCGTTGATTTTGTAGCAGAGAACAAACGTGGTTGAGTTGTTGACTTAACTCTTTCACTTTCAACTCCAGTTCCGATTGTGTGTTCACGTTGTTGACCGGAGCTGTGTCAATCTCCACTACTTTGTCGGCAGTTTCTGCTAGTTTATCAACTGGAGTAGCAGGATCCATAGTGGCCAAGACACGCTGAGCTGATGGAGGAAGTTTCTGCAAGAACAACTGTCTAAAGATGTCCTTATCGAAGGTTTGTGCGCGTTCGCCTAGAGCGCACTGCATAGCCCTCAGCATTTGAGTGGGCTTACGGTCTCCAAGTTCTTCTTTTGAGATTAACTGATGTAGTTTCTCACGCTCGGAGACAGTGGTGCGGCGCAGGATGGCAGACTTCAGATCGTTGTACGGGTCCTCACTCGTGGAAGGAGATACGATGACGTCACGGACTTCAGAGATGATGCTCGCTGGTAGAGAGGACAAAACATGATCGTATTTTGTCCTGCTAGCGGTGATCCTTCCCAAGTTGAATTGTGATTCCACTTGGTGGAACCAAATAAATGGATCACCCGGCCAGAAGACGGGGAGCTTTACGCTCAAGTGGGAGATGGCACAGCGTCGTCAGGCATCTTCTCCTATGCTTGCTAACGTACAAGCAAGACGACAAGTTCCCAACGAAGGAGTGGAGGTTGAGACGAGCGCAGGCACAGAGCGCACGGGCAGGGGTGAGGGGCAGAGGGCACGAGCGACATTACAGTCTGGTCCTAGTCGCTCGGGTGAAGGGGGTGGTGGGCACGAACGACGTTACAGTCTGGTCCTAGTCGTTCGGGTGAAGGGGGTGATGGGCACGAACGACATTACAGTCTAGTCCTAGTCGTTCGGGTGAATGGGGTGATGGGCACGAACGACATTACAGTCTAGTCCTAGTCGTTCGGGTAGAAGGGGTAATCCAGCTCCGGGGTCACCAATTGTTGGTTTACGTCGTCGTCGTCGTTGGCCTAGGCAAGCTACGGCTTGGGACCGTAGCGCATCTATCCGGTATAGGTTAACCTGGATGATGTAGCCATAAGCACTGCCGCTAGTTAAGTGCCAACCAGTGATTATCTCACTAGCCGTATTGAGTCCGTTAGGCGAAACTACGACAGTACCAAAGGTGGAAAATATAACCTTTGGTTTTCTATTATTTATTTGCAAAATGGACATGGTATTAGATTAAAATAAATATTTGAATATAAATAATTAACTGACAATTGTGATATATAATTAATTATGTTTACATACAATAAAATAATATAGTATACATAAAATTAGTATTAATGTGGTTCACAATTGAATTATAATGGGGTAACTAATTTAAAATGAATTTATACTATTCCGAAATTCAAGACGGTAAAATTAACATTTATCTTGAAACTAAAATAAGAGTATTCACTACAAGTGTTAGTTAAAACTAACCCTTCAAGATGACTGCATGGACTGTGGAACAGCTGCGTTTCATAACTGAGCAATATTATGAGCATGGAAGAAGTGTAGTTTCAGCTCTTAGAAGGTGATTTTGACATCTGAAAATTTGTCTTGAAAGATCTTTGAGCTGAACTACACTTCTTCCATGCTCATAATATTGCTCAGTTATGAAACGCAGCTGTTCCACAGTCCATGCAGTCATCTTGAAGGGTTAGTTTTAACTAACACTTTTATTTGTTTTGTATCTTATCTTGTCTTGTATTGTCAAAACCTATACAATCCTGTACAAACTTGTAACTATCCTCTTTCGAATGATGCGTATGATTTTATAAAAGGACTTATACTTTAAGAGTTACAGGGGTTTCTTTTGGGTCCCATTTCTCTGGATCACCCTATATATATATATATATATTATATATTATATACCTTTGGTTAGCTTCCGCCCGAATTGTTCATTTTGACGAAGGTCAAGCTTTTCACTCCACCTTAGACCTACAGTTTAACGTGGAATCTGAACCACGCCCCACCAGCAGCCCAGCGTCTTAACCACTAGGCCACCCAGGTATCCATTTATCTACTCACCACTTTCCTTATTGTGTGGAAGGATGAACAGCTGGGTTTTGCTGCGCGCCCACTGCCGTCACCGGGTCTCGATCCCGGGGCCGATGCACACACACACACACACACGTGTGTGTGTGTATATATACATATATATATACACGTGTGTATATATGGGATTGAACTCAGAATAGTCCCCTGACTTTGTTCATGAAACGCACAGCCCGTGCAAACCCTAGATCCTGTCCAAAGCTGGATCCTATCTGCTTTGCAGATAGCTGGTGAGGGAAGCTATATTTTGTGGCCTCTTTGCGAGTGACCCATTGCCCACGTCGGGCTAACATCATGAAAAAGAAAAAACTATAGTGTTTGTAATTTATCATTACTTATTCGGATTATAGTGGATTTAATTTTCTCAGAAAAGTTCCTTGTTCCATGCACGGTCTGTGTGTATCATATATATATATATATATATATATATATATTATATATATATATATATATATATATATATGGGCAGATGCAAACAATATGGCCTTCAATGAAGACAAATTTGAATTAATTAAGTATGGACCAAATAAATACCTGAAAGAACAATTCAACTACACTGGACCCACAGGAAAAGATATTGCACAAACTGATCATGTCAGGGATCTAGGGATTATATTATCTGAAGATGCAACATTCAACAGGCACATTGACAAAGTAACCTCATCATGCAAACAACTAATAGGATATATACTGAGGACATTCAGAACTAGGGACAGTATGACCATGCTTACCCTGTGGAAATCACTTGTCCTTCCACGCATTGACTACTGCTCTCAATTATGGTTTCCCCACAAACAGAATGAATTGCAAAAAATTGAGGGCCTACAAAGAACCTTTACCTCGTATATTAAACAACCTGATGGGCAACAGGTGAGTAAAGACAAATTAAACTACTGGGATAGGCTTAGAGGCCTCAACCTTTATTCCATAGAGAGAAGGTTTGAGAGATACATCCTAATCTACACCTGGAAAATTCTAGAAGGGCTTTTAGTTGCCCCAATACTGAACCAATTGTGCCCACCTTAACAAGAACTGGCAGAATGTGTAAAAAATATCACCTCCCACCAAACAGTCTGAGAAGGATTCAAACCCTTCAATATAATAGTATCTCTAGGCAGGGTTCTCGCCTGTTTAACTCCTTGCCTCAGTACCTTGAGATATAAGTGCAGTCCCAGTAGATACTTTTAAAAACACTTGGACATGTTTTTAGCCAACATACCCGACCAACCCACAGTGTCAGGGTATTCCTCTGCCAGACCAGCCCCCACAAATTCAATAGGGGACCAAATCGTATGGCAGGAGCAAGAGAAAAGAAGGGTGGCAGAAGCGCTTTAAGGTAAATTTAAGGTGTATATATATCAAGTCATGGGGACGAGGCTTGGCCTCAGGCCTCGAGGCCGAGGACATACATTTTTCAAAGGCGTCAAGGCCTTTTTAGGGGAGGCCTCACGAGGCCTTAAGATTGTTAAGCTGAAGGTATTTGCACCCAGAAGTATATTTGGATGCAAATAACGAATACGGTATTTGCACCTCTGGGTGCAGATACTCATTTCTAAATCTTTTACGAACAAGTTCCTCCATGCTTTGGAAGGCTCAACAATCTAGCCTAGCCTAGGCCTAAAGCTCTTCCAAAGGTAACCAACCGTAGCCTCACACTAACCCAGGGCTTCTCAAACTTTTTTCACTTGCGACCCCTTTGGATCAGACAAATTTTTTCGCGACCCTTCACTCAATGTCATAAAAGCAATAGGTACTAACACTGTATATTTATGAAAAAAATAATATTTTCAAATGTTTCTGCAACCCCCAATAATATTTACGTGACCCCTAGTTTGAGAAGCGTGGCTGACTAACCTGTATCTCTTCTTTTTTTGAAATCCATAAGGAAAAGCAAGATTCTACTCAAAATTAATAAACAAACACATAGCTCACTTCACTTACCTAATAAAAGGGAATTATAAAGCATTAAACACGTTCATCTATCGCACGCGGCGACACCACAACACCGACACGCTGTGTGTTTACACTTGCCGGGTCACACAGTCAGACAGTTGCCAGAACAAGATTTCCTGGACACCATATATTACCCAGTGACTTTTTATTTCTCATTTTAATATACCCGCAATATTTCAAGTATTTATGATAATATGGAAAGTTATGATTTGAAGATGATCTAGCAAATTATTTAAAGATCGTACTAACTCACTGAGTGTTGATCGTATAATTTCTGAATGGCTACAATTATTAGCGACTCTAGCGAGCAATGCAAACAGAGCTACATTTCGAGATGCCTTATTTTTTTTAAGTTTTGCATTTTTATGTATCTTGACAATAAGAAATTGTGGTCTTAAAGTCTGCCAAAGATCATTAATGAAATTGTAGCTTGTACTGTATGTGAAAGATGTTTCTGATGTACGGTAGACCTATAGGTATGAAGTTTATTCATGCCATTACCATATAATTATATATACGATAATAATATAATAACGATAATATTAAGAATATATTTGCACCTGATACTTCAACATGTTACATACAGTATGTAATTTGATTCAAGCGTATATTTGCACCTGATATTATCCATTATCAGACATTTTTAAAGTTATATGTATAATACTTTGTATTATTAAAGTAACTGAAAAAGACCGAAAAAATTATTTGCAAACAATATAACAATTTACATCTCAGTTATAATGCCAATATTAGCAAAATTATCGTTTGCATCCGATATTATATATTCATTTCAAATCATATTATTTAGAAGTTTCTATGTTACAATTTACGACGGGTGAAAAACAAAATTATCGACGCTAGTAGCTAGTTTTCAGTATACCAAGTGGTATTCTTCTCTAGTTTGGCCAATTTTTTGTTATAGAAATAAATACAATGCAATAGTTTATACATATAAATAACACAAACACATTATATAAGCTCAGTTCAACTGATGACCAACTGATAGATTGCTTTCCCACACTAGTTTTGCTTCATTAAGTCAATTGGTCTACTGCCGACTGAATATTATTTATATACCGAGACGTATATAATATTTACGTACCTAACGTCACAGCGACCTGTCACTAATCCGTTGGTCACCTAACTGAATAGTATTTATTAAAGACTGCCGCCTGACTAGTCACCTGTCTGAATAATATTTATCAAAGTATGCCGCCACATACCGTGACCTGTCAGGTCATGGTCCTCACCTGAAGAATATCCACCCCGAGCGCGCCCACCTGAAGAATCTCCACCCCAACGGTACCGGGGGTTGAAAATTACAGAACAAAACAAATCAGGATTCCCTAAGCCCTCACGAAAGTCACGAGGCCTTTCCACTTTTCAGCTGGCCTCGAGGCCAAGGCCACTTTTGAGGTCCGAGGCCGAGGCCTGAAAAATATGCCGGAGGACGGCCTCGAGGCCTCGGCCAGGCCTCGGCCCCATGTCTGATATATAATAACTCAAAGCATTGGTGCTTTTAGTGATGATTAGTCTCATACTGAAAGCGCGTTAGTAAATTGGCTTTACATATAACAGGCAATGATGCTTCGAGCTGCTCGTACCCTGAATGGGTATATGGGGGGAGCGGTGCCTTTTAAAAACAGTGAAACCTTTACGTTTTGTTTTTAAGAATTAATCTCTATAGTAAATATTGATTGGATATATATATATATATATTATATATATATATATATATATATATATATATATAATTATATATATATATATATATATATATATATATATATATATATATTATGTGTGTACTATATATATATATATAATAATATATATATCTTAGTGTTTTTGTAGGAAAAAGTATATCTATATGATGAGAGTTTTCTAAACAGAGTGAAAAAGTTGTGCGTTCGTATTAAAAAGAAAAGCTTAAATATCAAAGTCTGCTAATTACGTTTTTGGTGTTTCACAGAATGTTTGGCTCATTTCCTTCGCGTTTTTCCTTTCTCTTCCTTAATTTCCTGAATGGTTGTAGACTTCTTCCTCTTCCACCCTCTTCCTATATACACTCTTCCTTTTTGTAGCTTCTTATGCTGCTTAAATGTTATCTCCAAATTACTTTTCTTCTCAACAATAATAGCCTGAACGTAGATACTATACGGAAGCTGTTTAACAGAAACTTAACGCAGTGCCTCGACTTTTCACGCGTTTATGTAGAGGAAAAATGGAATTAGTTACAAGAAGCTTCCCTAACAACTGTTTTGAGTGCCTACGTTTTAGATGTTGAGCGAAGTGCACTCCCAAAGAATTAAATTTTTCTTTAATTACCTGCCGGTTTTTTTAATATATATATACAACTTCGGGTTTTTAAAGAGGGTGTATTAGAAAAGTAGAGGAAAACTAGTTGAAAGTATATGTATAAAGTCCAATTGAGTTAAATTGCAATAGCATATTATAATAGTTAGGTTCGTGTTTTGCATTTTTTACGCGCATCGGATGGAGCGTTTAAAAAAAAAAAAAAAAGTTAAGTTTTTCAAATTGTACGCGTAAAGATAATTGGGTATTATCTATTCAAATGTAGACGATTATTTAATATAACATCTAGAGACAAAGCAAAAGAATCGAGTCTGAAAAATAAGTGTACGTATGTATGTACGTATGTGTGTGTGTGTGTATATGTATGTATATCATCATCTCGAAAATATTGTATACGTTTCTAGATAATTGAATAAAGCGCAAAAATAAGAGTTTACGCGCAAAAAAATTACTTCTTTTCTCGTGACTTAACAGGCGATGGGTGATTATTTTCTAAGCTGTTTGGCTTCTTCGCTACTTGAAAATCACCTCTCTTGTTTAACACTGTGTGAATTTCTGGAGCGATTCAAATGCTAATTCGGTCTGATTACGGCCTACCTTCCATCCAGTTGAGTCTTGAGTGTTTTATTATGCAAATGCTGCTACCGGTTATGGGCAGCGTAATAGCGCACTTATCCAATCATTTGTCCTGGCGCGTCTCTCCTGGCCAATGAGAGGCTGCAACGTCATTTGCAGTTCGACACGTAAATAAAAGTCGAAAATAGTCTTAGGAACTACGATGAAGGGGCTAAAATTTTGTCTTTTTCGACGGATCATTACTTTTCTCAGTTGGAACTAAGTAAAACTAAGAGAATTTAATAATCATAATGCATATTAAGAAGTTTCCTTAAGCTTTAAAGTTTAAAAAAAAAATTCACACAAAGGAATTTGTTTCACTGAGAGAATCCACCAAAACAATGTAAAATCTTCTCTTCGCGAACAAATAAATGGCAAACCATTAGTTAAGAAGCGGTAAAAGACACTAACTTTATTGCAATTTGATGCCGCCTCGTTGGCTCTGCTCTACGAAGAAAGTTTTCCACTCGTATTGTAATACATATAGCCCCATTCCAGGCCTTCTGGAATCACTCTCAAAGCTCTCAAGTGCTGGCTCTTTATCTTCCAGTATTCAATCGAAAGGAGGTATAAGCTGCCGAAGAGATTTCTTTCGACCGCCTTATATATTTGTGCCAAGGAACGAAAAGGCTTTACGCATTCCAATCTGTGGCAAATAATGGCAGATTCTTTCTGCTCTTCGCAATTTATTTCATTGGTAAAAGTCGTTACAAAGGAGAGAATTTACGAGGCACACAGATGTATTCTAATATTTCCACATATTCATCTGATTTCTTTCATTACCGTAAATAAAATTAATAAAAAAAAAAAAAGGACTTTTTAACACATGTGTAGGAGTCTTTTATTTTAGCAGGATAAAACATATACGGTGTGTGTGTGTGTATATATATTTTGTTATCATGCTAAAATAAAAGATCATATATATATATATATATATATATATATATATACGACTCAGCTACTGCAGTGCACTTCCATACTTCCATATATAAGTACAAATCATTTGTGATTTTACGACTTAACATGATGCAACTATAGAAAAGAAAAACTGTGTATATATATATATACTCATTACTGTTATTCATTTATTCAGCGCGCCTTGTTTATATCCCTTTTTTACCTCTTCTTTTCCTGATTTCCGGGTCCGTAAACTCTTACGGTCCCGTCGATCGTTTCCGAGAAAGGTAATGAAAACACCAATAGGCTCTCAATAGCCGACCCGAAGAAATAAAGCAGAGAAATTTGTTCGGAGAGCCTCCTGAGGTGGCAATAGAAGCGGGTTTTCTAGAGATTCTCTGTTATACGGCTTTAATTTGGCTCTGATCTATAGATTTACACTGTTTTGACGACGCTCCAGCGGCCTGGATTGGGTCTCGGAGAGGTTACTGGAATTGAAAATGAAAAGGAGGAATGCCTGCAGAATTTTTGTAGCTCGTACCGATGGGTCTTTATTTCTTGTTTATGTTACACTCACGGAATAACGGTGTTGTGAGCAGTTGGCAGCAGAAACCATATGTACGCGCACACACACACACATACACACACACACACAATTGAATAATCGTTGTATTATTGACTGCGTACATATAAATGTTTCAGAAAGGAAGTTAGCATTTTCCAACCATTTCATTGTCATAATAATAATAATAATAATAATAATAATAGTAGTAGAATATAGTTGATGATTATTATTATTATAATAATCAACTATATTCTATAAATTTTAATCTCATATTAACTTTCAATGTATCAATCCAATTCTGTAAAATGCTATATACATTTTTCTCCTTCTATATTAACACATTCCATTCTACCTGTGTTTAAAGATTAACTATTTAACATATTTTATAGTGGTTGATGATGGATATGATTAATAGCCGAAAAGTTGACTTATACACATGTAAATAAATAGATAGATACGCACATATAAATAAATAGGTACACACACACGCACATATATATATATATTACCAACGGTATATACTATATACACGTATACAGCATTTTTATATGATACTGTATATATATACAAGAGCTAAAGAGAGAATGAAAATGGTTTAAATTAACTTTACGAGTAAAATGATTCATTTCGTCTTTTGGTAAAGGTATCATCATCGGGGTAGAAATTACAAATTCATTCCGCGAGTCGTACACGGACAAACAGAAGCAATAAAAACCGGTCTGGAGCGAGGCCCGACCAAATCATTAAGCAGAACCGCGTCGAGAGCGAGTGAGCAACACAATGCCACGTTTCCAGCCATAATATTGCGGGGACGTTCGGAATAATGAATCAATTGGACCCTTTTATCGGTAGTCACTGTCTGTGATATCCGCTGAACGCGAGGGGGAATAAGGGAAGAAGTCGATGAGGGGAAGCGCTTGGCATCCAGAAGACAAAGGGAGGGGATGAGAGGCAAAGAAGAAAGTGCCGTGCTAGATGATAACATTATATACACGTTCAGAGAAAGGTGGAAGGAGATTATAGAAGGCGGATGAGTCATTTCTGTCATTCCTGTAACTCGTGTTCTCATTAAGAGCTACTTTTTATAATGTTAAATTAGTCATATCGTTCCGTGTCTTCTCTTCCGACAAAATTGCAGTTTCTATGCATTGTTTAACGTTTTATTTAAATATATTGAATTAATTACATAAAAAAGAGTTTGGGAAATTTGTTAATCTTAACTTTATTCTGGCTCGAAATGGGTGATTCTTGCACCATGCAGTCCCTGCTGTGACACATAGGAAGTCTGCATATGTTTAATCATGTGTAGAAGAAAGCCCATATACTGTATATATATATATATATATATATATATATATATATATTCCAATACCTAATTTTAATATTTCAAACTTTCCTTACGATAGATAAAATCTTTGGACTTCTTCCATAATAGCAAATCTTAAAAAAAAGTTGGATTTTGAATTTTTTCAATAGTGCACCTGATTAAGAAGTTTGAAAAAAGGTAGTTCAGGTTGCATTGAACAACTTCAAAACTTGTTAGATGGACTTAAAGGTACTTTAAGAAGAACCCATGAAACTTGGGGCCGAAAATTTTTGGCTATACTTCTTTTGGAGATAAGAAAAGAGAGGGGAGGAAGACCAGAGGGGAGGAGGAAGACCAGGGAAGAAGAAGAAGAAGAAGACCGGGGAGGAGGAAGAAGAAGAAGAAGACGAAGAAGAAGAAGAAGAAGAAGAAGACCAGGGGGAGGAGAGGAAGACCAGAAGGAACCAAGAAATGATGAGAGAGAGTTAGTTTTAAGTTATTGAACAGATACGATTTAAAACTGATTCGTGTCACTGGGAGAACATCTCTTCTATTTTTCTTTTTTTTATCGCTTGATTTCACTTTTTCTCGACTTTCTTTTGAAGATTTATATTCTTTTTCGTATTTCTTTTTTCTTATATATAAGTTGCTATAGATTCGCCATTAAAATTCCATTTAAGTTATTCTATAGAACGTGTCGGGAGAGCTAAGAGATTATAGTCACTGATAAAACGGTTTAAAAATCTTATGTACAAAAAGCGTTAGTGAAAATAAACTAATTATTAACCCAAAGATAATCTAACCGTGCCGTGGTTATATACTAACCTTGTTTGTGTTTCAGATAACGGATTAAATGATTAAGCGATTATATTATGGTTGGATCAACATTTTGGATGATTGGCAAATATCTACTGTAAATATGTACAATATTGGTTATTCTAACGAAGTATTTTTTCCGAAGGGTCGTTTTTAACTTGACTTTAACTTTTAACTTAAATTTTAACTTAATTTTAAATATATAAATGTTAATATATAGTTAATTTTATTACGGTTATAAATAACATATTGCGCGTAACCTTTCTCATCAGCTCTTATCCAATCATATCGAAGAATTTTCATGCATTACGTAACTTTTTAATTGCGGTGCAACCAGAATGTTAATCCTGGTTAACAACTTCAAAGTAATAATAAAAAAGTTTTCAAATGTTTTAATTGGTTTATTTAACTGAAAAAAAATAGTGGTTAAGTTGGTCGAGAAATTCTTTTGATTTTGACTCAGGGGGGAGAAAAACCGCTTTTTTCTACCGTTTTCTCTCTCTCTGACTTTTGTCCCTCGTGAAGGATACGAGGGGTGCCCCTTTCTCGAACAAAGGTGGCACTCAACCATGGGATTCCGAGGGAAATGCCCTTTGAGGGGTTGTAGGTGCTCTAAGGGTTCGCAGGAAGTGTTTCAGAGAACGTCTTTGACGTAAGCACGTGGCATGTCTTTCCAAAAGAATGTTATAAGGGAAGAGAGTGTCCGTATGCTTCAATGCGTCGATTATCTCCTAAATCAAAGATTGATCTTCCGTCAGTTCCCATGATTGATGATGTAAATTATAAAAATGGATCGCTCACAATAACATTATGCTGTAACGTTCCTGTGCGTCAATATTCTTATGCGTCAAACGAACGGTACATTTATTATATTATTATTATTATTATTATTATTATTTATTATTATTATTATTATTATTATACAGTTTATTTAAATATGACAAATTACCACGTAATTATTTTGTTTTTATTTAAAAAACAGAAATTCAGGACACACACACACACACACACACACATATATATATATATATATATATATATATCAGTGGCGTGCATTCAGGATAAGCTAGGTAAGCGCCGCCTACCCTAATAAAAATCTTATTAAAAATGTTAAAGACGGTACCGTATTTTTTAGAATAGTCTACAGTACATACCCACTAGTCAGGTATGAAGTTTATTATTAGCTACTATAATTACTATAATTATATAATATGTACATATAGTGCGTGTGCTTGCACGCAATACCGCTTACCCTGTAGACGTACCCACCGCACGTCACTGATATATATATATACACACGTGTGTGCGCATGTGCACACAATAAAACAAATTCACGTAATGTCTAAACCCATAGACGAGCTCTTGCCAAAAGCATCCACGAATGTTACTTTGGCTAATTACCCCATTGAAGTCAGACCTCTCTTAGAAACTTAGAATCGTAAACCTCGTTTGACGATCATTCCGGCGACCGCCGATCGTTTCCGGCGTAATCAGGTCACGTGACTCCTCCGTCGGCAGTCAGGACGAGAGTGCGTCAATCAAAGGGCGTCACTGAGCCATGGTTGACGGCACTCTGGAAGTCCGGAGAAGGAGGACGACGAGCAGGCCATGAGTTCGTTGTGAGTCATACAATGAAACTTGGGAGCATCGGGAGGCCATTGTATCTCAAAATGTAAATAAGGACGTAAATTGTACATAAAAGTTGCTTTGTCTTTCTTTAAATTTACAATTTTCTTCTTTACTTTAAATGTTTATCCTGAAAATTAAACATTTTTGGTCGTTTTTCGTGTTCGAAATATAAACTTCGAATTGCGGTAAATCGCTCTTAAGACTTAAAATAGATTAGAAAACTTACAGCAAAGTACAGTTTTTTGGAAAAAAAAAAAAAATTCGCCTAGAAATATAATTAAAACACTCATAATAAATTAATAATTGGTAATATTTTGTTTTCTTCGTTTTTCTTTGTTTTCCTTTGTTTTCTTTTTGGTGACATTAATAAAATCTCAGAAATCAGACCCAGTCATTACTAATTAGTAATTTCTTATGCTTTTTAGAAATCTCATATTTCTAGTTGAACTTTTTTCCGAAACTGCGCATTATAAAGGCTGAAAAAAGACTTAAATAAGAAAACACCCTCCAAAAGTATTAATTACAGTAACCAACATCACGTACGTCAATTACTTCCTATACTGAAAATACAGTTCCCTCCTGAACCAGACGTACGCCATTCTTTTGACAAAACATTCAACGAACAAGATATTTGAGGGTTCGAACCACTAAGTTAGGTTAGCATTGGATACGTTAGGTTGGGTTAAGTTAGATTTTGTTAGGTTAGGCCAGGTCCGGTCAGGTAAAAGATTTGGTTAGGTTAGGCGAAGTCAGGTTAAGTTAGGTTACTTAAGCATAAGATAGGTTAAGTTAAACTTTGTTAGGTTAAGTAAAGTTAGTTTGGGTCAAGTTATTAGAGTCAATGTTTTTTGCCGTCGGTAAAATGTGTTCCCAGAAGACCCATTCATTCTGTAATTAACCTTTAATTAACAAAATCTTACCTAATCTAACCTGACCTAGTGACCTAACCTAAAGAGTGTTTCTAATAAGATTCTAACTGATATAACACCCACATTTTTTCTTTTTTTTTTGTTCCATATAATTTCAATTTCCTGGAATCTCTTTTTCGAAAATTTCAAAGAATGCTCATCAAAAGGTTTTTCCAACAGTCACCCATCGAAAATCTCTCACTTCTGCCAAATTTTACTTGAAACACAAATTATGACCTTTTGTGGGTTTTAGTTCTATTTTTTTTTTTTGTGTGTGTGTGTGTGTGTGTGTGTATGTGTTTTTAAATGTTTTTTCTAGTGTTTATGTAATTTAATTTTTTACACAAATAATGAAATAACCTATATAGGAGATGTTTGAATATGTGTTCCAGAGAAAATAATGTAATAATTATGTGTATGTAGCAATTATGTATGAATGTGTGTGTGTGTGTTTAAAAATAACGTTTTAGAAGTTAACTTCAATTCCATATACAAGGGAAGCGAGTGGTAGGAAAACACAGCGCCTCAACCTGTTTTTTATTCATAGCTCTATTTGAAAACCGGGTTTTTTTTCATGATACTCGTTTGAAAAATGAATATAAATACTGAAGGTGAAAAGAAAGACGAAGAAATGGGGTGACATCTTGAATTTTCCCATGCCTGCAATTTCCTGTTTCTGAAAATTGTTCCCTGAGAAAATTTCATCCCTATTCTTCAACTTCCTACCCCTCACCCCCTCCAAAAAAAAAAAAGTTTAAAATTTAAAAAAAGAAAAGTTTAAAAAATGTTATTTAAATAAAGCAGACAAAAATAATAGAGAAATGCTCATTGCTTTTAACTCTTAAAATTGATGCGCAAACTTAAAAAGGCGTATATACACAAATTTAAATAAACTGAATCGTAAAGACTCTGAGTAATATTAAGTACACACACACACACACACACACACACACACACACACACCACACACATATATATATATATATATATATATATATATATATATATATATATATATATAAGTGCCTACTTAATGTGAATTATTATTTCGGTGTGGCACTTTAGTGCCATTTATAAGGCACCCTCTTTACCTCCTTCAGCCTTTCAGGAGTATCTGAAGCGTCATCGATCAGTGTGAGATTAGGATTCGAAAAAGGATTGCGATTCCGAATCCTTGGAATCCGGAATCCAATCCTCCAAAGAGGATTCCTTCGTTCCTCTGATCCATTTTCGAATGAGGAAACCTTCATGAAGGAAGGATGCCTTCCTGTCTCTCTTCAAACTGTCTCTCAGTCTCTCGGGCTCGGGTTGGGGATTGGGGTGGGGTTTCGAGTCTCCTTCGGTCTCTTATATTGTTTCGAGTCTCCAGAGGAGCTGTAGTCATAAACTGGAACGTACTCGGAAGGATTGTGCTAATTTTCAATTATTATTTAACATGAAATTAGTTTTTCATAATGCTATGTTCGATTTCATACCTCTCTCTCTCTCTCTCTCTCTCTCTCTCTCTCTCTCTCTCTCTCTCTCTCTCTCTTTAGTATATATATATATATATATATAAAAGTTATGTAATGCAATAAAAAATATATTTCCAGATTATTTGGATGAAAAATTTTGGATTTCTTTTTTATTTCGAGTTGATTTTTTTCCCTTCTTATTTGAGAGACTTGAAATGAAGTTTTTAACTTTTGTTAACTTCACCTGCCGTGGTCAGATAAAGAAGCCAAAAACATTTTCACTTTATTTTCAATCGTTTCTTTCACATTCTTTATTGCCGAGTTGAGATATCTGTGTGATATATATATATATATATATATATATATATATATATATATATATATATATATATATATATATATATATATATATATATATATATAGTATATGGTGAATTAAAAGTTCCACCCGATTTTGGGTGAATTTGGAAATCCAAAATCGGGCGGAACTTTTATTCACCCTGTATATATATATATATACACCTTACCTTAACCTTACAAAGGTTCCACGTGATGATTTCTCATTTCGCGAAGGTCAAGCGTGTCGCCCCTCCTCTCGAGTTGGCCTGGTGAAGTAGTGAGTTGGATTCTTGCGCTCTCCACCTCACATAGCCAGGTACGCCCGGCTCATCGGGAATTGTTCTGAGCCAGGAGTCAAGTCTTCTTTTGAAGATTTCCACTGCAACTCCCTTCGTGTTTCTTAGGTCTTTGGGCAACTGATTAAATAGTTTTGGTCCTCTCACTACAAAACTATTTTCTTTCAGGGTTAAGGATGTTCCCTGTCTCGCCTTCAATTTGGGAATACGACACAGTCTACCGCTTCTACTTTCCACCGTTGTTTGGGGAGTTATGGGATTCAGAGTAAGATTAGGGACTAGTTTCTCCATTATTTTCCAAGTGTAAATAATGGTGTATCTCTCTCTTCTCCTTTCCAGTGAATATAGGTCTAGTTCTCGTAACCTTTCCCAGTAATTTAGTTCTTTGCACCCATTTATCTTGGCTGTGAAATTTCTTTGAATCCCCTCCAGCTGTCTAATGTCTTCTTTTTTATATGGGGATGTTAGGACCGAGCAGTATTCCAGTTTGGGTATTATCAGGGTGTTCAGTAGAGGGATCATTACATTCCTATCCCTTCGTTTAAAAGTTCTCAATATCTGACCCGTTATTCTCTTTGCTCTGTTTACTGCTATCTTATTTTGTGTTTCAAATTTCGCATCATCTGTCATTACAACCCCTAAATCTTTTGCTCTGGAATTTCTCTGGACTTCCTGTCCATTTGGGGTATAATATTCCATGGACTTTAGGTCTTCTCTTTTTCCGTACCGTAATAGCTGAAATTTCTCGGTGTTAAACTTCATATTGTTGTCTTCCGTCCACTTGTAAATTTTGTTTATGTCGGTTTGTAGAGATCCTATGTCTTCTGGTTTTCGTATTTTTCTACTGATCTTTGTGTCATCTGCAAAGGATGTTACTGTGCTGTCTCTGGTAACGTCCTCATCTATGTCAGTTAGCATGATTATGAAGAGTAGTGGAGCTAATACCGTTCCTTGTGGTACTGAGCTGAGGACCTCTGATTCTGATGAAGATACTCCTTGTACTGTAACGACTTGCCTCCGCTCACTAAGGAAATTAAATCCACTATAGTTCGAAAAAGTAATGGTAAATGACAAATACTATAGTTTTTCTTTTTCATGATGGAAGCCCAAAGTAAGCAACGGGTCACTCGCAAAGAGGCCCCAAAATATAGCTTCTCTCACCAGCTATCTGCTAAGCAGATAGGGTCCAGCAGGGTTTAAGCCCTACACCCTGTCCCAAAGCTGGGTCCTATCTGCCAAGCAGATAGGGTCCAGCAGGGTTTAAGCCCTACACCCTGTCCCAAAGCTGGGTCCTATCTGCCAAGCAGATAGCTGGTGAGGGAAGCTATATTTGGGGCCTCTTTGCGAGTGACCCGTTGCCCACGTTGGGCTTTCATTATGAAACAGAAAAACTATAGTATTTGTCATTTACCATTACTTATTCGGACAAGAATGGATATAATTTTCTCAGAAGAGTTCATTGTTCCATGCGCGGTTTGTGTGTAACATAAAAGTTTCTCAGGGGACCATTCTGAGTTGTAACACACAGTGTGTACAGTATATATATATATATATATATATATAATATATATAATATATATATATAATATATATATATATATATATATATATATATATATATATATATATATATTGAATTGACTTGAACTGAATAGCCCTTATTGTCAATTATTAATAAAATAAATACAGTACTCTTATAATTTACAATTACATAAATAATTGTGAAGCTGGACTATTTATTTTATTTAATTTGGCCCTTTAGCTCTAGGTTTTTAGGCTCTTAATTAAAAATAAAATGGATAGTTATTATTAATAATACATAAATCATGAATAAGAATTATTGGTTAGGGTATGTATTAATCTTAAATTATTATTATTGATATAACAAATGCAAAGTCATTATTGAAGGAATTATACCAATACCATACAAAGAAATCAATATTATACATGAGAAATAAGAGATGAACAATCACGAGTAATGTGTCTTTAATCCTAGATTACACACGAGAAATGAACAAACAATAGTAATGTACATTAATCCTAGATTTTTATTTGTGTTCCATTATTAATCGAAATTTCAACTTGGTTTTAAACGAATCTACATTCACAATATTTTTTATATCAGCATTTAAATCATACCATGGTTTCAATCCAATAAAAATGGGTAATTTTTGAGATGAAGACAATCTAAATTGAGGTATAACATGCTTTGATCCATCAAATTTCTGGTCTGATATGAATGGATTTCTTGATGAGTTACAAAATATCTACTGTATTTACCCATTGAAGTTAATGATTTTGTTCTTATACTCGTAAATAAAAATAAAATGTATCAGTTTAATTACATCACCAAGCTTTAGTAGTTTTAGCTTTAAATAATGCACTGGAGTGATCAAGTAAATCAGCATCAGATAATAACCTTATTGCTCTTTTTTTGGATGACAAAAATACTGTTTAAAGCGTTGTTAGCAGAGTTTCCCCAAACAAGGGTGCATTACGTTATATAAGGAAGAACAAGAGTATGATACAGAGTTAATAAAACCTGTTTAGGGACTACATTTCCAAGTTTAAACATTACAGCAACGTTTCTTGAAATCGTTTTTGCGATATAATTTACATGATCACTTCATTGCAAATTTTTATCTAGCATTACACCAAGAAATTTTGTTACAGTACACTACTTTACACCATTTCATCAGCATTAAGTTCATCAAGATACACATTTTTTTTATTAGTAAAAATCATGAATTTGTTTTACTGGTATTTAGGAAGAGTTTATTGGTGGTCATCCATTTCATTAAATTGATAAATTCTGATTTAAATATATTCTTAGCTGAATTAACATCTTCGCAAGAAAAAGACAGTTGTTTCATCCGCAAACAGTATAAAGTTAAGGGTACTTACGTATTAACGGGGGCCACCACATACTGATGATTGGTTAGGTTAAGTTGTAATATTTTCGTTAGTTGAAAATTTCTAATACATCATATTTTTTAAATAGCAATATTTTTTAAAAATATTTACAATGATTTATATTTCAAATATTTACAATGATTAATAATGTTACACATTAGAAACATTTGTTTCTGGAGGCCAAAAATAAGCCTAAAAAAATTAATTTTTTCAGAAAATTGTATACAAAAATATTTTTAAAAATATTGCTATTTAAAAAATATGATGTATTAGAAATTTTCAACTAATGAAAATATTACAACTTAACCTAACCAATCATCAATATGTGGTGGCCCCCGTTAATACGTAAGTACCAAGTTAATTATATGAGATGAATGTGGAAGGTCATTTATATATATAAAAAACAAAGACCCAGGACTGAGCCCTGTGGCACACCATGTTTGACGAGCGCTTTAGTTGAACAAACCTTATTTGCTGATACAAAATGATATCTACTGGACATATAACTTTTAAACCAATCACTGAATGCTCCTCTAAAGCCGTAACAATATAATTTATTAAGTAGAATATTATGGTCTATTACATCAAACGCCTTACTCCAATCCATAAATATTGATATCATTATTTGTTTGTTCTTTAGCTATATTTGCATTTTCCATGAGATTTAAAATAGCCATTTCAGTTTTATTATTACGGAAACCATATTGATTTGGAGATAATAAATTGTAAATTTCTAAATATCGCTGCATTCTACTTGTTACAATTTTTTCAAAAACTTTGCTGAACACAGATAATGATCATACCGGCCTGTATCATAGTTGCTAGTGTAGGATCACCCCCTGTCATACAACCAATTTTTAGCATTGATGGGAATGTTCTTTTGGAAATATTTTGATTGGTAATTTTATATACTGTATATATATAAAATTATGAATCAAAATATTTCCAAAGAAAAAAAATATATATATATATATATATATAATATACTCGTATATCGGGTGGCCCAAAAAAAAACACCTTCAGAGTTGAACATCAATAACTTCAAAAATATGCAGTTCACACTTCCAAAATTTACATATCTTTTACCTCAATCTATTGGTAAGCCATCATAAAAATTTCAGACCTCTACATAAAATATTTTTTCCACAGCTGAGGGAACAATGAGGTATGGTGAAAAAAGAATATCATAAACTGAAAAAATTGTATTATTCACATCTTATCAACAAATATGATCAATATGTCCGCCGTCCTGCTTACAAACTAAGTTTAACCTCTTCTTCCACGACATGATACATTTTCTGATTTCTGCTAATGTTATTTTGTCCCAACATTCAAGTATTTTTTTTCTTTAATTGCATTTCTGTAAACTTTTCTGTTTGGCCTTCATAAATCTTCCCTGCTAGAGTGTTCCATATGCAATAATCCATGGGATTGCAATCAGGTGATTGCGGGAGCCAGTCGTTTTTTCCAGTGAAGTTGACTACATTCTGTTGTAGATAATCCTGTGTGAACTTACTGTAGCACCATCTTGTTGGAATATGAAATCGTTTCCATAATACAGACGCCGACAATCAGGCAAAAGATTCTCCGCTAAGAGATTTACATAGGTTTCTGAATTAATTTTTATATTTTCTGAAATGAAATAAATTTTCGTCTTTCCATTCCACGATACACTGCTAATACCATGATTTTTTTGGAAAACCGACTTGTCTGGTGGTAAAGTCTCGATGGAGACTTTCTTACGCCAACCATAAACAACATCGTTCCGGGAGTTTCGAGCAATCTCGATGGTGAAATCTTTTTCATCTGTAAAAACTATTTTTTTACC